>JAOXYD010014332.1:0-14974 GCA_028565735.1 Pinacopodium congolense
TTTAATATTTTTTGTTGGGCTTTACATAATGACATATAAATATAGTATGAGCAGGTCTGTATTTGGTGTTTTTTTAGTGACTTCAAGTCTTTCTTAGTTCTATAGTGATGATGGTCATTTTTGTTGCATTTGGTTCATCTTAACATATGTAGTAGTTATGCTATTATCTGAGTATTGTCTAAGGTTTACACTTTACACATAGAGTCAACCTCTAACGTTTTGAATTATTTAAATCGAATTTTAATACTTAAAAATATTTTAAAAAATCTAATATTTAAAAAGCGCTTAAATAGGATATTAACATGATTATTCTTAATTTCGAGAGAATTTTATTTAAAAAATTCAGTTGTGGGCCCTACTATAATTAACAGGGGGACCCACGTAAGGACCCACTATCAAATAGCAAAATTGTTGGGTCGTCTTCTCGGTTCGTCTTCTCTACTGTTATGCCGACTGCTACTGCAAGTGCATCATTTTCATGGATCTGTGGAGATTATGAAATAAGGATGTCTGCTCAAAAGCTTATGTTTGGACCAAATAATTTTTTTCCTAAGGCCATTTCGGAAGAAAGACATAATTTTTGCAGTTGAGGGTGTCAACTCTCTTTGTTAACTTGTTCACCGGGTGTTGCGCAGTCTTGAAGAAGCCTCTTTGGAGGTCTAAAATTGAAGTCCAATATTATCCTGTACACCATTCTTTTTTTCTCGCTCGTATCCACTTATTAAACAGTTGAAGGAGGCCTAGTTACTGAAGGAATACTCATGAATTTTGTCAGTGAGGAATGCCTCACGTTCATTTTTTCTGAGTAGTCAATTTTCTCTACATCCATGTTTTAATTGAATTTTTTGGGTAGTAAAAGGCGTCAGATCTCCGGTGATTGCACTTGATCAAAGTGGAAAATTTCAAGGTCTTGACTTTGATTAGTAGAGTCCAAAAACTAATCATAAGAGAACAACAGCAATTATTGGGTTTTCATTAGCATTGTTCATTCGCTGGTTCACTCCTCTGCTTTGTAATAGCTGTAAAGAAGATAAAGAAGCAGCAGAATGATTCAAAGGGCCTAAGTGTATCAGATGCTGTGACAACTCTTGAAGTAGTGACAGTGACGCAAATAGATCAGGAAGAGAATGAATTGGAGGAGACAGTGAAAAGAGTGCCATGAATGCATGTGGGGAAAAGTGGGAATCTCTTGTTTTGTCCAGGGAAGACCCAACTTTACTCATTAGATCAACTAATGAGGGCTTTGGCAGAGTTGCTTGGTAGACGTACCATAGGAACCACCTTCAAGGCTGTGTAGGACAATCGTCTGATAGTTAGCGTCAAGAGGCTCGCCTCGACTAAGTTTGTCGGGACGGTTAGAGATGTGTTTGAGGGTCATATTGAATCAGTCGGTGGACTTAGACATCCCAATTTAGTTCTACCTAGAGCTTACTTCACTCAGCGGAGGAGCAAACGGCATGCGATGGAGGAGAGCAAAATAACTTCCTGCGATGGATGTGCAGTGAAGAAGACGAATCCACAGTTTTCGTCTTAATAAGGAGAGTGGGTCCTTATATGGGTTCCCTTCCAAGTAAAGAGGGTGGGTCCCACAACAAACTTTTTATAATTTTTTAAAAGTTGACCGTGTTAATTTGTCATATTTCAATTTAAATAATTAACAAACGTTAACGTTTTTAAAGTATAAAAATTTGATTTAAATATTTTAAAATATTATGATTTGATCCAAACTTATATGGAAACTTTAGAGTTTATATAACCTTTTATCTTTTGTAATAACGAGCAAGGTTTAAAAAGGATTTTGTGTATAATTTTGATCAAACTTCATTAAAAGATATTTTTAATCAATAATTAAAGAAAAGGTTGTTAAAAAAATGTTTTTGTTTTGAGTGGATAGACTTTTCATTTGAGGTTTTATGCTTATATCGTTTGTTAGTCCTATATGATACCATGTTAAGGGAAGGGAGGGGGGAAAGGGGGAAGAAGGAATTAGGTATTCTAAAAATTTATAAGTTTAAACCTAAACAAATTTTTAATGATAAATAAAGTCTTTAACCACAATTTATTTATAATATGATGATAATGCCAACATAAAAACAATGCAATTCAAATTCAAGCAATTTAAGAATAATTATAATAATACGTAAATAAAGGAGTGAAAGCCTTTATCTCGTCTACTCTCTAACTATTTATTAGACATTTTACCATATAAAAATCTTTTTTAGGGTGAAGAAAAACTGTTATAACCAAATATTCTTTTATGAAGATGATAAAGATTTGTTTGGAAGAACTTGACTTCTTTAATTGTGAAATGAGGAATATATTCTGAATGAGATTGTTTACAAGAAATTCCAATTTATACACTACTTTTCTTACATGATCCAACACCTTGAAACTTCTGTACAATAAGGGTAAGAGCGTTAATTTCTCATTAATGTGACAAGCCACTGATCTCTATCTATATGCCTATAATTTAATAAATTATAATCTAATTTAAAATATTATATTCTTTATATGTTCTTTATTTGTTGGCTTGTTATTGCATTCTCTTCTTAGCCCTTTGCAAATGAAATTGAATTGCCTTAAAATTTGCTACACTGTTAACACCTTTGAATCACTTGTAAAGTAAGAAACATGTAATGGGGGACCATAGCTACATAAGACCTCAAAGATTGTCATGTTAATAGTTGAGTGGTTAGTAGTAAGGTTATACATAAATTCTGAATATTTTAGCTAAATTAAAAGAGTTGAAGAAAAAGATATAAAATTAAACTATAATAGCTATTTTCGTTATATTTGGCTCTTTCTAACATATATTGTAGTTATGTAACTACCCAGGTATTGATCTTTGTAATGATGAATGGGGCTTGAAAAGGGTCATATGTAAATGATAAAAATTCATTAAAAGATAGGTTTGCTCAATAATTAGAGAAAAGATTGTTAAAAAATGCTTTTTGGTGGATAAACTTTTCAACTAAGGTTTTATGCCTACGTCCTTTGTTAGTCCCATATGGCATTTAACAATGGGGGAGGGGGAGGGAGGATGAATTAGGTGTTTGATAGCTTGTCCTTAACTACCAAATAATAATTCCTAACTAATCCCATTTGTGTAGTAGGGTGAGTTATGGTCAAATCTATCGGGAACTAAGGTGAATTCAATCTATTTTTAATGTTGTGCAAAAGAAAATATGAAGAAAAGAAAACCCCTGAATTTATTGAGAAATTAAAACAAATAAAGAAGACACTAAATGAAATCACTGCAAAAAAGCAAAAACCATAAAAGAAATAAATAGATAACAATAAAAGAGAATTAGGCAGAAGATATTTATGAAATTTAAGACTTATAATTGATCATTGAAATATATAAATTGTAATTAGTCTAAGATGCTAGCTTATAGATCTAAACAATCTCTTGAATCCTAAGTTCCTCCTAGTTTAGATAAATTGAATATGTTCTGAAAATATCCCAACCTATGTGGTAACTTAAAATAAACTCTCTAGATTTAATTACACACTTGCTTTAAGTGCTAGGAAATGACTATCCTAAGTCACAATCTCACAAGCTAGGATTGCATAACTTAGAGAATTGATATCCTAGACAAATTGGTTAAGTTTACCTATAAAACCAATTAACCTATTGTTACTTGTGGATTCAGCTAATAATAATTACTGATTAAAAGGTAAATCCTATCAATTAAACTATAAATTATACCTAGGGTAATCTCATATATATTAACCCATAATTCATTTTATTTAATCTGAATTCCAAATCAATTTGGACTTAAATCATAATTCCCAAAGAAAATTAAGTCAATTCTCACAATTACTCATCCTTAATCCCTTCATTACCTCCTTAACCAAAGGAAAACTATCCTAACATAATAAAAACAATAATAACAAAAATTAAACAAGTAATGAACATAATGAAATAACAAGAAGAAAGGCTAGAAATTAAATACGATGCATTACACTATCAATAATCTAACATTCAACACATGGATAAAAAAAACTTAAATAAAAACAACATTGAAAATCAAAGAAAATGACAAATAGCAGCAAAACACAACCTAAACCAACATTCTACACCTAACTAACAAAAACTAAGAACAAAACATGAATAGAAAAGAAAATACATACAAATCAACTTAAAAATCTAAGGAAATAGTAAGAAACTCAGGAGGAAATTAAGGGCAATTGTGGAGGCCAAAAGAAAAATGAAGGCTGCCCCCTCTTTGTGTTCTTTCATCTCTTTTTATATGCTCCATTAGGTTAGATAACAAAAGACACTTCGGTCTTTGTTATTTTTTTCGTTAATAGCATATTCGATTGACCGGTTGGAGGAATCGGTCAAATGAAACACAAGACATCGATCGTTCAATCGAAGTCATTTGGTTTACCGATCTTCTGGTCTCTAGCGCTTCATCTGTAAAATTCTACAGAGTTCTCTACAGAATTAAGCCCTTGCTCCATCTTTGGTCCTATTCCTTCCAATATTTTGCGTATTAATCTTGAACTTATGTCAACTCATCTAACCTACTATTCAACACAATATGACACAATTTGAGTACTTTTCAACCAGAAATAGAGATGAATTCAAGTGAAATGAAATACCAAAATATAACTAAAATAATCTCTATCAAATACCTCCACACCTGAAATATTGCTTATTCTCAAGCAATGTTTAAACATTCTACTCAAACAATCTCATTCTAAAGTCAAGAGTTGATTGAGTACAAATAAAAAACAATTCATGCCTTTGATTTAGTTCCTAAATCTCAACTCTCTAATGATAAACACTTGGTTAAACACATGCAAAACACACAAAGTTAGTAAAAATCAATCATATATGCATAATACCAAGTGTCCAAGCCATTTTGCATAATTCATTACATGAATATACTCAAGGATGTTCAAAATACATAAAATAAAACACAATTTGAATTTTGAGCAATGTTTATTTGAGAGGTCATATAACTTTTGATGCAAAGATAAACACTTTGTCGTAAACACCCCCAGTTACTAAGCTAGATCACCTTCTCAAATGGTTATTGGCACTACTCATAAATTTAACCTTACATTGAGTTAAATTCATCGGAGTGAGAATTGCCCAATTTATTCTACAACATGTAAACAAAGACATTTTTTATTCAACAACACAAAAACAAAGATGCTTTTCTCTTTTCTTTTTTTCTTTTTCTCTTTTTCTCTTTTCTCTCTTTTCTTTTATTTTTTTCCAGACACTTTACGCTAAACATCCCATTTCACATTCATATGGAAAAACATACAAAACACACTTAAGCATTTAATATTAGACAAAAGGGTCACTAGACACATGCAAGGCACTCAAAAGAAAAAGAAAAATGAAAAAATTTGGGGTTAGAAATCATTTAAGAATCGATCAATGTTTATCGAATCAAAGACATCAATTAAATTCAAATACCACAATTAATAATCAACTAAAAATAAAGATCCTTTTAAGATAAAACATTTAAATCACCACCATTAGACTCACAATAACTCGAGTGTAAAGAAATCTTAACTTACCCCAACCCACACTTAAATTGGACATTGTCTTCAATGTCTAAAAGCTATAAAACACATATATAAAGATGGAATAACAGTACTTCTTTAAGTTAAAAGGCTATATGAACTTTGAAAGAAAAGATTATAGTTTACCTCTTGCCTTTCTACAAACCAAAAAAGAAAAAGAAAGCAAGTAAAACACACAAATAAAATCGGCCATAACCTATTTACAAAACAAAAAAAATACACAAACAAAATGAGCCGATTGTGGTGCCTCCCAACAAGCACTTAGTTAAGGTCATAAGTTTGATCCTTGCTATGTAAACTATCTAGTTTCAAAAGGATGTTTTATCCTAACAGGAAATATACTTAAACTCATGGATGAGCTTAAAGCAAATTCCTTCGAAATAGGCTAAAAAGAGCTCGTGTCCTATAACATTGGAGAGGTGGAACCGAATTGCTTCTTTGTCTAACTTCGATGTCCACTCTCCACTATGGGCATCTCCCTTTTTACAGGATGGTCTTTGCAATAATATAGGCAATTGTCTTAGAGACTTTTCATCCTGCACATCATTTTTAGGTTTCGGCTTGCCTGGCCATAACTCTTTCAAGCATCTAACGTGCGTAAACTCCTCTCTTTCCTGATCCTTCTGTCTCTCTTGCTTGCTCTTCTTCTCTTTTTATTTTCCCTCCCCCTTATATTTCTCTTCTTCTTATTCTGTCATCAACCTACTAGGAAAAGAAATAAAAATGTGGTGCGTAATACTAAAAGAACTACTACTTACCTTAAGAGATGTTTCCTCCTCTTTATGTTTTAAGATTAACTCCTTTTCCTCAACATGCTCCTTTTACTCTTACTGTTCTCCACCCTCCTATAAAAGGGCACACATCATCTCCCCATAGTCTTTCTTTGATTGGCTAGGAATACTTATAGAGAAATGGGTTTTTACACTTGCTATCACTTCTGCCAGTTGGCTCACTTGTTATTCCAAGTCCTTCAAGTAACTCCTTATTTCATATTAGACTTGAAGAATGCTTATAATCAAACTCTTTACGATTTCCTCCAATGTCATTCTATTAGCTTGTGGTGGTAATGTGGCTGACACTAATAGCATGGTGGCAGAGAATTGAATCCATATTGGTTTTTCCCATCTAAAATGTAAGGATGATCTTCCCACTCCAAAATGGAAGTAGAAGAATCACACCATCCTTGTTGGTCATTTTGGAAACATCTAGCCAAATAAAATCACTACTCTTCAACTACTTACTCAATTAAGGATGTGAGATTTGTTACCTGTTGTTCTAATCTTGAGATAACAACCAATTCACAATCATAAACATAAGAATTAACGTAAGAAGGATCATAATAATATAAGAAGGATCATAATAAAAAGTATTAGTTGGAAAAATTGGTCAACCGATTAGAGGACATTAGTTTACCAACCTAAACACAAGGCATTAGTTTACTGACCTAAGACATTCGATCTATTCGTCTTCTAGTCTTCAGCGCTTCATCTCTAGGATTCTCTACAAAATCATGCCCTTAATCCATCTTTGCTCCTATTTCTTCCAAAATTTGGCGTTTTGATCCAGAATTTGTGTTAACTCCTCTAAACTACCATTCAACACAATATGATACAATTTGAGTACTTTTAAATCAAAAATAGGGATAAATTCAAGTGAAATGACATAACAAAACATAAAAAAATTCATCCCTATTAGTACTTTAAAAATTTATAAGTTTAAGTCTAAACCAATTTTTGATGATGAATGAAGTTTCTAACCATAATTCAACCTATGATGATGATGATAATACTAACTTAAAAAAATGTGATTGCCATTTAAGCAATTTAAGAATAAACATAATAATTAGTAAATAAAGGAGTGAAGGGAATAAAGAAGGTAAATTTATTTTGATAGTTATTTGCAAAAAATCCTTTAAATACATCTACTCTTTGACTACTTTATAAAAATTTCACTACAAAATAATCTTCTTTAGGATGAAAACAAACTATTACAACTAAATCTTCTTTTATAAACATGAAGAACATCCTTTTATAATTTTACTTAAGGGTGAAGGGTAACCCATAAAATTTTACTTCTAAGGGTGAAGAGTAACCCACAAAATCTTACTTACAAGAGAACCTAACAATCTTATTTTCTAATGGGTGAAGAGTAACCTAACAAAATTTCACTTTAGGATAAGTAGTAACCCTATACCATTAACCTAAAAATCAATCATAACTAAAGCATTCATAAAATCAATATGAAATTTGGTTAAAATAATGCTCAAAGGGCTTATAAAAGACCATAAATGAGATGTAAAACATCTTACAAACTCAATAATAAAACTTTTCTCAAAGCTCATAAACTCATCTTAATGCTAGTTAATACTCATTTAACTCATTCAAAACGATAAAACTTCATAAAGATTATTCAACCACCCTTAGGTTTCTTATTTATAGCCATCCCAAGTTTAAAATTGTATTGGAACTCATTAATAGTCGTTAATTTAAACCAACAAGCTGTTAGACTCTAAGACAAACACCAAAATGACACCATTTTGTATTGTTGTTTTGCTTCTAAAAAAACTAACAAATACTAAAAATACTATTCACTAATCCACTAGTCAGCCAACTAGTCATTACAAAAAGTACCTACTATTATCCACTAACCCTTCCACTAATGGATAGGTCTGTACAAAAACTTATTTTTAACATTCTTATCACTTTCTAATATAATCAAACTTCCTTAAAATGTGTATGAATTGGAAGTTCTAAAAGATATGTTGCTCCCTTTAATTCATGTATCATAAAATGATCAAATTTTAATAGCAAATTTCTCCCCTTAGTATCACTTATGTTTCTCCCTCTTTTTGATATCATTAAAAAGTTTCCAATTACCAATTGTTACTTATTTCTCTCCATCTTTTTGACAATTGTTAAAAAGTTGTCAATTACCAATTTTTATCTATCCTTTTTGGTATGAATTAATAGAAAATCAAAAGTTATGAAAAAAATTCACACAAATTATTATAAATGAGGTCACAAGAATTCAATTTTTATAAAACTAATTGTTATAACAAAAATAATAAGATCATCAAAAAGCATACACAGTTTCACATGATTTTCAAGGTAACCTACTATCATTCATTCACAATTCTTCTAATCATGCAAAAATCTTTCTATTTCATCTATTTCTCTCCCTAACTCGTAACATCAGATATTTTCATCGTGTAAACGTCACTCCCCTTTAATTCATGCGTTAATTGAACATTGATCCCCCTAAATATGTGCGTCAATGCATTATAGGGTAATAAACCTTGAGATAATCTAAATGTATGGAATCGTCAAGAAAAATATAATTCATATACCAACTTTTAAAACATAATTCCAATGTGACTGACAATTCAAATAACTACTCCTCCTATACAAAACTTTAATATCATTAAATCTCTTTTCATAGAAATATATAATAGTAATAGAAAGATACCAAATGATGTGTTCCCCATAAATTTATGCATTATAAAAAATTTCTTCATTATGTAAACATCATTTCCCCTTTTTATAAAGCAAAAATTCTAACACACGGGAAAAATTGCACATGTAAAAATATTCCTTTAAAACATAAGAAAAAAGTACTCATCAAAAGATTTTCAAATCATTTACTAATTTTAGAAAAATGATACCAATTTAAAAAATTATTCTATTTTCTCATTCAATAACTCCCCCAGACAAATGAATTAAAACTTTCTCCTAAACATATATCTCAAGCCAATCAACATTTTGAAATACTCTCAATATAAAATCGTTATAATAGTATACCTCCTTTTTATACCACTAATGTTATCTCATTTTTTGCCTTACTTGATTCAACAATGTGTTTGCTTAATTAGCTCATATAAGGGCTCGTGATGATTTTCCTAGTGATTTAAGATAGCTTGTTGTCTTTTCATTTGACATCCATTTAATATTAATTAATATTAACCAACAAGCAAAAAAACTCATCATGTTCTAGGTACCCATATATATTTTGGCTTTGTAGGGTTATTTCATGTGTCTTTCTCAACCTATATTATTAGAAGTTTCTTAAATATTTTTTAGCCAAAAAAACCTTTCTATATAACCATAATCAATGAAAAAATGACGTGTTAACTATGTTTTGTGCAAATGATAATGATTCTTATGAATTTTGTGATCAAATGCATTCTAAGGTTTTCCTTTCATAATGAGCTCTCCTAAGATAACAATGTGCCCTTACATAGGTGTAAGACGTGCTCTTATAATTATGTTCACGTATGTATAGGGCATGAAAATGAATCATGTTATTTTGTCTTAGATGAGAATTAAAAATCTGTTTATTCTTCCTTTAATGAGTTTAGGCCCTAGTATGTGAATGTGATATGATCCTAATGTTGTGTTCATGCATATAAAAAGTATGAAATCAAGTTTTTCCATTATGGCTTATGTGAGGCCTAAAAGAATCATGTTAGGTTGTATATTTCTATGAAAGTTATGCCAATTCTTTCTTAGATGCACATCCTTCCTAGAATATGGTCTAATCCCACATATGAATGCATGATAATTTCTTTTCAGTTAGGATCCAAAAGGTGATGCATTCTCATGTGAGGAATTACGCATATGCCAATCTTCTAGGTTTTTTACCCTTTATAAAAATGGCTTTGGCATTGATAGAAATACTTCCTTCAGTAAACCATAAACCATGGTTGTGAAGTAAACCCTAAACCATGCTTGTCATTTAAAGCCTTTTGGGCTCCTCTCATGCTCACTAATTTTTCACTCTCTTGAGTAAATTTTAACAAAGATTCTTTGAGTTCATTGATCTCCTTTTTCAATGCCCCATTTTTATGTAACAATTTATCTATGCCAATATGAACAACTTCCAAACCTGTAGGTTCTAAAATTTTATTCACCTCATTTTTCAAATTTTCATTTTCTTTCATGTATGTAAATAAGAGTTTTAATGTATCCATATATTTGAAAGAGATTTTCTTCCTTCTTAAACTCGTAATCTTTAAAAATTTAAAGTTCATCATAAGAAATATTATTAACATAATCATCATCATCATCATTATTGTTATAGGAATTTGATAAAGAGATTACCTCATTATCATTGTTGGCCATAAGACATATGAGCTTCGTACTATTCCAAATGCTCATTAGCTTCTTCTTTAGCTTGATCAACACCTTTATAAATAACTTCCAAACAACATCAAATCTCATTAGTCAATTTACATATAGAAACTTTATAAAAAAACATTTCTATTAATGTACAAAGTTAAAATATGTAAATTATCACTATTTAAAGAAACTGATTTTTTTCCTAAGCATCCCATTCTTCTTCTAATTTAGGGATTCTTTGATCATTTATCACTTTTTTTGAGAGTGAAGGGGTCATTAGAAAAATTCCATATATTTACACTTTCAGCCATAAAAGATCCTGTCTTAGTTTTTCAATAAGAAAAATCATTTTTACCCAAAAAAAAACGAACATTGCTTATAATTTCCCCTTCTTGAGTAGATGAAATAATCAAATGTGTCATTTTAGATCTTTGCTCTATAGTTTCATTAGAAACTATGTGCACAAAGTGAGATTACCTCTAATACTAAATGTTAGCTTTATATGGGCAAATTATGTGTTATAAAAATTTTAAAGCTTAAACCAATTTTTAATGATGAATGAATTATTTAAATACAATTTTACTTATAATGAGGATGATAATGTCAATATAAAAATAATGTTATTTAAATTCAAACAATTAAAGAATAATCATAATAACATGTAAATAAAGGAGTAAAAGAAAGAAAGAGTACAAATTGAGTTTTATAATGGTTCGAAAAAATGCCTTTGCCTACATCTATTATTTGACTACTTTTGGGAAAGTTCATTATGAAACAATCTTCTTTAAGATAAATAAAAATCCTTATGATCAAATCTTCTTTTATGAAGGTGAAGAGAAGCCTTTTACAATCTTTCTTTAGGGTGAATAGTAACTCACAAAATCTTACTTTTAGGGTTAAGAGCAACCCAATAATCTAACTTTTAAATGGATGATGAGTAATTTAAAAAAAAATCTTTCTTTTAGGTGTAGAGTAACCTTGTACTAATAACCCAGAAGTTAACTTAACAAAATCTAACTTTGGGGTGAAGAGTAATCCTATATGAATAACCCAAAAATCAACCCCAACTTAAGCATATACAAAATTGATATTAAGATTGATTAAAATAATATTTGAGGGCTCATAAAACATCATGAATGAGATGTAACACAACTCACAAACTCAATAATCACCAACTTTTCTTAAAGCTCATAAACTCATCTTAACACTAATAAATATTCATTTATCTCATTAAAAAAATTCATAAAGATTATTTAATTGCCCTTAGAGCTCTTATTTATAGCCACACTAAGCTTAAAATCTTATTGGAATTCAATACTAGCCATTACTTTAAACTAAAAATTTGTTAAACCACAAAACTAACCATTACTGCCACTGTTTTTATATTGACATTTTGTTTCTGGAAAAAAATTTAGAAAATGTTGAAAAAACGATTCCTTAGTTGATTAATCAATACAAGTGGTCAACCAATCATTGGTCGAACAACCATAATCACTAGTTAACCAGTACTTACATTAAACACTTACTGGTTAACTACCAACCTTACCACTGGTTGATCAGTTGATAGGGTATTTTATATAAGTTTTTAGACCATAATTTGATATGTTTTCACTTCTATTTATCTATAAATTTTACATATTCATAATTTTTAAAATTAATTTGTAGGTTCATGTCCAATTAAGAAGTTAGTGCTAAAAAGAGTTAATTTGGATGCTTTTGGTAGAATACTAACATCGATATATAGCAACATTGTTATGGTTATTACAGAGTATTATCGTAGTCTCGCATGAAGTTAGAGAAACAATGTTGCTTGGCAATGGCGTGCTATTATTTTCATAGTAAACTACTGTTGTATTGTATACCATAATGTTAGGGGTTAAATTAATATAGTTTTAATGATTAATTTATTGAATTATGACCCCTAATTCAGTGCTTAATTGTTAAATTGATATCTTATTATGTTTAATTTGCAAAACGGAGCTTAATGATAAATATTGGAGAAAAAACATGAAGAAACTCTCTTGGTTTTGTCCATAAATGGCCTCTGGGTAGGGTACCGTTATATGAAGAATAGGGGGTCATTTATTGAGTCAAAACTCGAGTACTAACGGCACCCTGAGAGGGTGCCATTGCTGGGTGGCAGGGTGCCGTTACTCCTTAAGTCTGCTAACACATGGGGAGAGCTCTCTAGGTCTTAAAAATAGCCAAAAATATACAAAAAACATAGAGAGAGATCAGAGATCAGATCTGCCTTTGAGAGAGAGTCTTCTTCTCTCATTATTCTAGATTTTCCTTAGTTCTAAGCTTAAAACACTTAGTTCTTCGCATTGTGTATTGTTTTCTGAGTTTCTAAAAATTGGAGCTTGTTGTTAAGACTCATATCTAAGTTTAAGAATCATCTAAGGGGGTTTCTAAACTCAGATTATATCTCATTTAGTTCCATTTTTTAGATTAATTAATGTTGTTATTTTTATGTTTACATCTTTGAATATTCTTGATTTTTCTGCAAGATCTTGATGAATTAGAGCTTAGTTGGAGTTTAGATTTAAGTTGGGAGTTCAAGAAACATCCATAAGTCTTTTTGGGATTTGTTGTAACATCTAAACTTTATTTTTAAGCTCGTAATTTTAGATCTATCAAGGAATGTTATATAAATTGCATATCTTGTATGTTTTGATGCAAATGTGTGGTTAATCATTTCTATTGCTATAGATTGATGTTTTAATGATTTGAAAGAGTTTTAATGCAATGTCTGTATTTTGCTTATTGAAGGTATGAAAGAACCAATTTTAAGCTGGCTACTTAAGATTAGTGTTTAAGATAGTTTAAGTATGAGAAATTATCTTAAATTGTTTGAAAAATCAATAAGCAACACGAATTAATCCTTAAATGACCAAACCTGGATTTTTTTTGTGAAAGTTGGAGTTCTGAGATTAGTTTTCTAGGACTCAAATTTTTGAAATTAAAGCCCATTTACTTGATTTTAAAGCATAACCAAACTTTAGACAAAATTAAATGGAGAAAAAGCAAAGTCTTAACTATAGCTTTGTTTTGATTTTGTAAAGGACTTTAATTAGACTTTAAACTTGTTTTAACACTCAAATAATTCATCAATCATCTAATCCATAGCTAATTTATACATTTGGTAATTTTTAGAATTTTTCATAAGCAATCAAAATCGTTTTTGAAGTGTTTAAGCCAAAGTAGTCAATTTTAAGTCGTTTTTCCAATTTTAATCAATTTCTCTAGATTTTTCCTAAATAATTGTAAGCCAATCAACCTGGTAATTAAGTAACTTTTTTTCCCCTTGGGATAGACACTCGAGTCTGAAAAATTACTCCACTTTATTAATTTTGCGATAGGTGCACTTGCCTTAAAAGTCCATTGGTTTTTAAAGTAAAATCATTTGAAAATCACCCGTCATTTTAAAGTCACCTAACCAACGCAACAAAGGGTACTCGCAATTTCTGAAACAGTTGAAAAGATTGCCTAGATGGCGCATCTAATCCTTGTGGATATGGAATCCTAGGTTGGTATGGTTGGACATTCGAATCAAAAAATAACCTAGATGAATAATTTCCATTTCCAACTTCTTCCAATCCTTTACTTCCTTCTATCACTCTCTTTCATTCCCTTCCTCCTTTTCATCATTGGTATAGTGATGGCCATAACTTACTCTTCAGAGGTAGGTTTAGATATAGAAGGTAAGATTTGAGGTAACCACTCATCTAGTAGTTGAACAATCTGACCTACTTGAATCTCCAAATTCTTAATTGAATCATCATGAGATTGCAAGCAACATAATAATCCGACAAGAAATTGCAACATTAAAACGATAAAATTATCTAAATACAATGTTTTGACTTCGACTTCCTCGTTGAACCAGTTTGGAAGTTTAGCCGTCCATCTTTATCCTCTATCTTTCACCGTTGGCTGTCACCTCCATTGTTACTATTGGGGTTGAGCTGCACTGCCTCCTGGTTCCGCCGTTCACTCCTGCTAAGATCTGAAAAATCAGAGAAAACAAAACCTAATTTTTAGATGCAGTTTGCGTTAATATATAACACAGACAATGTCTACGTTAAATGCAGACTTTTTAATTTTTAATTTTTAATTTTTTTACATACATTTCAGAAAATCAATAAAAAAATGAAAAATTAGAAAATGACTTCAATGGACATGCTTTTAGACCACTTTAGCTTCTTTACTTCCGAGATGTACCTAAATCAACTATAAGCTAAAATTAGTATTCTAAACCTTTTTAAGGTTTTAATTACTAAGTGTAACAAATCAATTGAATCAATATTTGAACA
>JAOXYD010014351.1:0-28561 GCA_028565735.1 Pinacopodium congolense
TTAAGATTAACATCATAAACTCAAACCATTAGTGATTAATCATGTTTTGTTATCATCAAAACCAAGATTGGAACCTCTCTTGGTTCAACATATTTCATCACATATTAATCAATACCCAATAAATTTTATACAATAAAAATTTAATACAATAAAAAACATTTAAGTTTAGTAAAATTCTTTAAACTGAAACTTCCATCTTTTATCTTATCACTTAGTTTATCAATTTTCCAATTCATACAATTTAACCAACCTTAGTAATTCATGCATTCTTATTTAACAAATTCATATATCAAGAGGATTTTTCACATAAACACACGTCAATTACAAAATTCCCTTTGATTATGTACCTATATGCATTTTCTATGCAAATATACACGAATGAGTCTCTTAAATAATTAAAATGAACTAAGAGAAACTTAAAATAAAAATTACATAAATAAACCTATATCAAATCTAATTTACTTTTTCAATGACTTGAGTCTTCATATATGATCTTTATAAACTCCGATTAAGATTCAAGACTCTTTAAGCAAATTCACTCATACTTCATCCATACACCTATCGTTCAACACACTTAGACAAATATTAGTAATAGAATTGTTTTTTCATCATCAAAATATGGTGGAATCTCTTTTGATTCAACACAACTTTTGGTAATGGTATAAGATCCTATGTGTCATTCTTTAAAAGAGATTGAATTTTTTCATTCATTGCTATCAACCATTTTAATGCGTTATTACTCTTAATTGCCTCCTTATATGACTGTGGTTCATCAAAATCAATATTCTCTACAATTGCCAATATATATGTAACCAAGTTAATATCATTAAAACCAACACAATCTACATACTCGTGGATTTGTGATTTCACTTATAGTTCTTCCTATTACTATACTTTGAAGATGCTCTTCATGTTCATCTCTGGGTTGCTCTATAAGATATTTACTCATCCTCTTTTGAGTTTCAACCCCGAACTCCACCTTCTGGTCAATACCCTGATCTTTGTTACTTACAAGATCACTAAGCTCTTCTTTATGGTCAAATATAGCACATTCATCAAAGGTTACATCTCTACTAATAATAAACTTTGGAGTTCTATTCTTTTCAATACACCATAGTTTATACCCTTTAACTCTAGTAACGTATCCCATAAATATGCATTTCCCTACCCTCGTCTCAAGTTTACCATCATTTATATGAGTATAAGCAGGACAACCAAATATACATAAGTTAGAATAATCAGAGGGACTATCATAACATACCTCTTAATAAGTCTTAAAATCAATTGCAGTTGATGGAGATTTATTCACTAGATAACACATAGTATGAACTGCCTTAACCCAAAACTGCTTTAGAAGTGCAGTATTTAGTTGTATGCTTTGAGCATGTTGTAAAATTTTTTTGTTCATCTATTGTATACCTCTATTCTGCTATAGTGTATGGCTTACAGTGTGGTACCTCACTATACCTTCCTTCTTCTGGAACTCATTAAATTGTATATTGTAGAGCTCTAATCCATTATTTGTTTTGAGTGTCTTGACTTGCTTCTGGGTATGTTTTTCAATCATGGTCTTTAAATCCTTAAACCTCCCAAACACCTCATCCTTTGACTTCAGAAAAAAAAAACCAAACCTTCCTTGAATAATCATTGATAATGTAATAAAGTACCTATATCAATCATGAGATTCCACAGGAGAAGCACCCTATAAATCTGAGTGAATGTACTCAAGGATACTTTATAATGTGTGCCTACCAAAGTTGAACTTGACCCTATAGTACTTACTTATAACACAAGTTTAACAAAATTTCAACTTTCCCATTTACCGCACCATTTAATAACCTTTGCTTACTTAATATTGCCAGTAATTTCTGGCTCATATGAACCAATATGTGATGGCATAACTATGTACAATCATCATGTTCTCCTAAAGAGCAAGAGACTGCCACTGATCCCATCATTGAATTTCTCATCAAGGTGTAAATACCATGTTGTAATTTACCCTTCATCATTATCAAAGAACCCTTTGAGACTTTAATCTACCCATCTTTATCAAAGAAACTATATCATTGTTTATCACAAATACCCAAGGAAATCAAATTCTTAAGTATATTAGGGACATACCATCCATCAAGTGTTTGGACCATACCATCATACATCTTAATCTACACATAACCACTACCTTTAAAGGTAAGCTCTCCATCATCACCCAACTTTACACTGTCATTCCACTCCTTAAAGGAAATGAACAAGTTCCTTGCAAAATTCATGTGATAAGATGCTCTAGTGTCCGTAATCCAAATATATGTAGAAATTGATGTATTTTACCTCATCAGAACAATTATGTATTACGCTAGCATTTACTTTAGGACTTGATTCCTTCCTTTCATTTCCTCCTTTCCATTATGGGTAATCCTTTTTTATGTGCCTTCTTTCTTTGTAGTGAAAAGATTGAAACCCATTAACCCTTGATTTTGGTCGTGACTTACCCCTACTCTTACCATTTTTATCCTTACTCCTACCTTTGCTAACCATCAACGTAGCATCTGATCAATCCTCATCGGATCTAGAGACCTTTCTTTTTAATTCCATGAACTTTATGGCATCCTTCACATCATTAATAGAAATTTTCTCTCTACTAAACAGCATAGTATCGATGAAATTCTCATATGAATTTGACAAGGAACACAAAATGATAAGTGTTTGACCTTCATCTTCATTTTGAATTTTTAACCATTGTCAATATGATATTTAACTGATGTATTCTTTGACCTTCTTAAGTATACAAATGCTACTTTTGATATAATCGGTTCATTAAGGACTTCTTTTGATACTTACTTTCAATCTTGTCCCCATAACGTAGCCATAGTTGTTTCAACGACCACCTCTCTCAAGACTTCATTCGTAAAACTTAAAAGAATCGCATAATAAACCTTAGCTAGAATCTTTGCTTTATCCTCAACTCTCAAACCTTCAGGTAACTTCTCTTCTCCTTCTAAGGCTGCGGCATAACCTTGTTGAACTAAGATAGCCCTTGTCTTCACCTTCCATAAGGCAAAATTGCTTTACCCATTGAACTTCTCAATATCAAACTTATGGTTAGCCATCTTAATCAACAATACAAACCTCAAAAACACAAATTCCAGCAATACCTAAAATTCAAAAAAAGAATTTAACAATATCCAAGATTCAAAATAAGAATCCAACAAAAGATTCAACCAAGAACCCAATGTACACAAGATTCAAAATAAGAATCCAAAATATCCAAGATTCAAGAATCTAAGATATTCAAGATGCAAACAAGAACCTAACCTAAGTTTTGATACCAATTTTTTTTGTGTAAAATAGAGGTAATAAACAACAAATATAATAAGAGAGAGAGAAGAAAATACGCAAGATTTACATGGTTTGGCCTCAAGATTGAGAGATCTACATCCACGGTCAAGAAGAGAGCGTCTCTATTACTTTGAGGCACCTTGTACAAGTTTGTGGTTACAACTATAAGAAAAAAACTCTACATACATATATGTCTGTCATGAGAGTACAGCGAGGATTCACTTAAACTATAGTGGCACCCTTATTCTTGCATAGTTGTTATCTTATATCAGTTACATCCACAACGGCGATACACGAGATTGGAAAGGCACTGTTGTGGCTCGCGTCTGTCCTATCGTTGTGCTACCTGTAGAGCAAAAAAGTTCGAGGCATTTTGCAAATTACAATCCAAATGTCAAGTCATGTATAAATCTGTGAGTACCTATAAACCTTATCGCTATCAAAATAAATCTCTCTTTCTTGACATTTCAACCAAAAAAAAAAAAAACTTGGATAAAGCACTATATAATAAATTTATTTCATTAGTATTTAATTGCTTTTTCTGAACATGAATATTGTGTCTGCTCGATTTTCTAGTTGTAAATACCTTTAGATGCATATTGAATTATTTCACTTCTCAACTTCAAATTAAGGAATGAAAATGAAAATCATGGTAATCTATATATATATGTTTTCAAATGGAAAACTTTCTTGATGATGAACATCACTCACTCAATTTATAATAATATGTAAGAAATTTTTTTAATTATGAAATCTGTAGATATTGAGTTTAGTACGTACCAGTTAAACTGTGAGGTACATAGACTAATTAATAAATCATGTACTCTAAATAAATTAGTTGATAAGCTAACGCCTTATCAACAAGATCAATTTAACTGATATTTATAAATTCAATACATCTTTGTTCCCTAACTTACTATCATCTAAATTATCATGACGGGAAAGAACTTTCAACTGTAACTCTAGCTTAAAACTTTTGGATCGGTAATTATATTGGAATAGAATCTAACATTTAGATCATCTTTTAAGAATAATATGGAAGATATGTTACGCTATGTTGTTATAGAATTTTCTCGTTGCATCCACCGTAATCAACAACTTAAATTTTTACATTTAAAAAACATAGACCTAAAAGCAAGCTGCAATTTGTTTGCATGAAGTCAGAATTGCTAGTAATCATCCCTAATTTTGCCGTGTATAACCAAAGAAAAATACTTATTAGTTAGAAAAGTATTGTTTTTAAATAAAAAAGAGTAAAACTGTCGAGTGAATATTCCGCAAGGTGACTTTCTTCTGCAGCTTTTTGTTTTTTGTTTTTCATTTTAAGGGCATATTTAATTATATTATTGGTTGTGGTTTTTATATATTTGTATTGATTTTAATGTGTGTTTTTGAGTTTCTGTACTATTTTTCAATTTTTATACTATATTAATATGTTATTTTTTCTATTTATGTATTAATTTTTAGGACTTTTTATATTTTAAAAAATAAGAAACAAAAATAAAAAATGAAAATTCAATTAAACATACCCTAAATAATTAGGATAGATATTTTTTTATGTACTTATTATACAGTTTAGACATTTCTTCTAGAATGTTGGAAAAAAAAAGTCCACATTTCAAACCGATGAATAATGAAATCAAACTAATAAATTTCAAGTTCACACAATGATGTAGCAAAAAAACAGCAAACGAAGTCAACTAAATATATTCATTCTTTGTACCTCCTAAAGTTTCTTTATCTATATCGTAAATGCCAAAAAGAGTTTAGATTTGATTTATGTAGTATTTGAGACGTTGTGATCTGATTTATGTAGCATTTGGGACTTTTTATTTTATTTTATCAAGCATAATTAAATTATATGTTTTTATTTTCAGATCACGTTATTAAATAAGTTAGAACGAATTGCATTTAAAGTTTACTACCCAATGGTAATTCAACCCAAATCAAAACATATAATCTTATTTGATGATCCCAAAATAAAAAAGAGTTGAGTAAAAAAAAGAGCAAGACTCCAAAACTTGTTTGGGACCATGTTAACATTTTCTTTAAACCTCCTAAAAGATGATGACTTTTGGAGAAAGTTCAAAAGAACAAGACTTTTATTTGCATTTTACACCATTCTGTGATCCACAGAGAACAAATTAGATTATTTTTGTAAATATTAAGAAATGAATAGATATTTAAAAAAAACTACAAGGCAAGTAGACTTTTTTCTTAATATTTCCATTTTATTATCTTTCAAAAAAATAAAATGGACTTTTCACCTATTAACATTTTCCTTCTCATTAATTATAGTTGTGACAGCTTGACCATTGAATTATCAAGAGTTGGAAAATTCTGATGGTTTGGGTTCTGACCAATCTACCATTCCGCTTCTCCAAATGTGTTCTAAGGATGAAATTTTGTCAAAAAGGTTTTTGTATAATTCTGGACCCAATCTCGTCACAAAAACCTTTTTGACAGCTGTTTCATGGAGAGGAACGTTTGTCACAGCTCATGGTTTTCTGGCAAATGGAGGAACTTCTGACAAAATAATAAGACAAAGACGAACAACAGTATCAAGACTAGAGTCTAGAGCAGAGGAATTACTATTCATCTTCCCTTGACCTTACACAAAAGAGCAAGATGAGGGGCTACCAGAAGAGGGGTGCTTTGGACAATTCACACCTCTTGAGAGGTGTCGATCGTCAAACGAGGGCTGCCTAACTTTTCTCAACCATAAATAATAGAGGCTCTAGCTGAAACTTCAAGCACACACCACCATACCATCCATTGCACTAGAAGCACTTCAGGTTTGAAAGTCGAGACTTTGACTTTCTTTTTACGTTCCTTCAATCAATCCCATGAAAAGCGCACAAACAGCTCTTCGTCAATACATCTTAAACTAGTCTTAGAAGACAGTTTGTGCATGCATACCGTTTCAGTTGCTTATTTTTGCATAAGTTGTGATGATAATTTCTTCTTCTTTTAAGTCCATAACAATTTATATCTTATGTACTAATCAGGGGACTCACACACACTTCTTAATAGCAAGCGATCGACTTGGGGGTGTGGGGGTGATCGATTTGTCCAGACTTGAATCGTGAGACAGCGTCAGATGCATATGGCAAGCAAAACCACAAAGGGATATTTGGTTCTATTAATGATCATCTTCACCATACTTGGAACCATGTCAGAACAGATGCCAAGTAAAAGGAATAAGCTTGACAGCGGCCATCTTTTAGGAGAACTAGGATATACTAAGTCCAAGGTGGCTTATTTTAGGCGTCTTCAAGGCGGTTACCACGTCGCCAGAATGGCACCTTCAGGACCAAGTGGGACAGATGGTAACGGATAGGTTCATGGTCTTCCGTGGCCCCGCAGTCGTCACATAAGCCTTTTTTTTTTATGTTGAAATAATAAACCGGAGCAAAAAAAAAAAAAGGTGGAATAATAACGTATGTTTAAATGACTGAAGACTATCAGGAAAGCTTGCTCCAATTCCTGTTTCTCTTTGTCTCCTCTCAAGTTTTTCTGGCTTATCTATAGCGGTTTTTGTTTCCCTCTCTATAGCTAATCGATTTCCAACTCCATTCTTGAAAGCTTGAATTTGCAGCTTCAGATGTGACGGGGTTTTGGTGCTTCTTGCTCGAATTTTAAAGATTGAGCTCTGTTTCTCTTAGTTTGTGTTTATTGTGGTTTAAAACAAAAGGATTTTTTTGAAAAAAAAATTCAAGGTAAATAGAAACATTGAAAATAAGGATTTTCAACTAATAAAATCCTTTATTAGTTGAACATATTCTTTTAGAAATAGACATTTGCTTGATTAGCATTTGTATGTCAGCGGACCTACCCTTTAAATGGATGTATTTTTTAAAGGAAGCTAATTAATTAATTAATAATTATGTTATAATGATGCGATAATCGCGTGAAATTTGGGTCATATTGATGTTGAAAATTGTGATTAAAAAGAAGAAAGAATTCATGATCAATTGGTTTTATTCTTTTTATTGTTCAAGGGAATATAAATGTAAGAGTTTTTTTTTTTAATGTAAGAGTTAATTACACTAAATTATTATGAAATATTACATTTTTATTTATATTTTTATATTTTTAAAAACATTATTTACTTTCTTAATATTGTTTATATATAACACAACTCCCGTCTATTATATCATGTTAGTTTTCTATCAATTCAAAACTAAAAAATGATGTTGCGTTATAATTTAAATAACATATCGTTTTGAATAAAACTAAATGAAAACTATTATAATATGTCAACAGAAATTGTGTAGTAATTATATGTATAGCTGAGAAGTCAGTAATAAATTTTCAAATATATTTCTCAAAAAAATAAAATTTCTATAATAAAAATAATTAAATTGTAGGAAGTTTCAATATATTTTACAAAACCTTCCACACTAGATTTGCTTCTGAAATATATTGTATACCTAAGGGATTGGTTCAATTTTCTGTTTTTATTTTTTAATTTTTGTTTTTGTATGTCTTCATTAGTATTTGTGTGTTTTTTTTATTTTTTTTGTTTTTATTTTTATATATTGTATTAGTATATTTTTTGTTTTTTATATTTTTTAATTTTTATGTTTCAAAAAATATAAATCATAAACAAAGAAGAAATCATTTCCAAACATGCTCTTGACTACATTATCTTCACCCTCAGCTCTCTTGTCGTAGACTGATGATCCCACCATCCCGTCACTTCCTCGTAAATTAAAATACAAACGTGATTTCATTACGTATGGAGTGGAAGAAAAATAAAATTGTTAATTTTTTAAAAATTGAGAGCACTTCAAATTTTATAATATGATTAAATCACAAATATAATGAAGAATGAATTGTAGGGTGTTCTAACTATGGATCTTTATTCCTTTTCCTGCAATTTCTCTTGAATCCACAAGGTCATGTGAAAAACATATAATTGCACATGTATCTGATCTTTAATAATATATATTTGAATGTATCGAGAGAACTCTACCAGTGATGTAGAGAGCAGTAAGTTAGATGTGTTAAATCTATATGCCGATTTATAATGGGATTTAGACCTTTTATTAATTTAATCAAAATATAATTCTAATTTTAATTAAAATGTAATTAAAATTACATTTAATTCTAATTAAATACCAACAAAATCCAAATAAGATCCAGTACTTATATTAGTTCTTATTCACCAAATATTTTATATTTTTTTAAAGCTTCTCAAACCTTATATTCAAATCTAACCTGGTTAAATTACTTTTTTAAAAATCTTTTTGTGTAACTCCTTAGATTCCTACATATGTCAGCAATGGATATAAATTATAATCTTAAATTAGTTAAATTAAAATACTTAACTTTATCTTTAATTTTATAATTAAATAATAGACATTTATAAGTCAAGATTAGTATATACTAATACATCATATCCATCTAAATATTAGGAATGCTAAATTAGTAACAACTAAAACTAATATTGACTAATGTTTTGCTACATGGATATTTTTATATAATTCATCTTTTCATTATACTATTTTTTAATTAAATATAAAGTATGAAAATAATCTCTATTTATTTAAGTTCAAACATATTAATTCTCCATGATTAATAGTTGAATATTTTAATGATATTTAAACATTATTTTAAAGGTTTAATTGCATCATAAATAAGGATTTCCTAAATCAATGCTAATCTTAAATAATATAATGTTCTTCATAATTATTTTAAGTTGAGGAATCCTATATTAATCACTTAAACTATTTCCATATAATTTATACATATTTAATGACTATCAAATAAGGTATCTTTGATTCAAATAGGTCAGAAGTAATATTAAAATATAACAATTCCTATATGAAATCCTTTAGATATTTCAAGTCAAATGATCACTATATATAATCATCATATTGAACATTTTCATAAATACATAAGTAATTTTTTTTTTAATGAAAATTCTCTTATCAAGTTGGTTTAATGAACTTGTTATGTAAACATAAGTATATATATATATATATATATAGATAATGTGTGTTCTTCTTTTTTTACTTTATTAATATCCATTTTTATAGAATAATGACTAGAAAGAATATAAAAATAACATTTAATTATAATATGTCTCATAATTATGGTCTCATAATAATTTCATTCATAAAATATATTTATTCCATAGAATTTATTTTATACATTAGTTAATTAAATATTATTTTTAGCTTGTTTCATCCCTTTAGTCTAATAAATTAGTATCAAAATTATTTTTCTCTAGGGACCATGAGAATTTAAGGGCCACACTATACTTAAGACCAACCAAGACCTTTTCTAAGCAAAATCTATCCATCCATTATAAATTTTTGAAACACCTTTCACAATTATTACTCCTCTTGAGCTACAAAAATTATCATGTACAATTAGTTATAATATAAGTTGACCTTAATGTAAATGATTTATAAGAAGTTTTGGAGGAGGACTACTGAGTTCTTCCTTTTCTAAATTATAATACCAATAGACCTCTATAATTATTTTCCACCCACCCAAATTTCTCATTTTTTGCACTTTGACCTCTAACATCTTCCCTATTTATCGAAAATTGCCCTTTCATTGTTCACCACCACTGGCAATCCTAACCAATTAAATAACTATATCAATCAACTCTTCTAATTGAACTCGTCATAACCATACCAAATTTGGCTTACAAAGTTATCAGAAATCTTACAAATATCAAAGAGAAAAGGCCAAACATCTATCTACTGTCTTTAGTGACTATTGCTAGCAATCAATACCACCATCTGACTGACTTTGACACTAAGAGCAAGACCTTTAAATTCTCATTGGAAAAAAATGCTAGCCACCAATTGAAGGAATTGTGACTAAGGCTTTAATAATGTTTTTCGTTAGTTAGTCTAATTTTGGTTTTAAAAAAAGAACTTATTGTAATTACAAAAGTTAATCTACATGTTGAAAACTTTTGATGAGTGTGTAAATTGTCAGATTCTGATGCCATAAATTTTTTCAGTCATTGGAAGAATATTTCAATCACTAAGAATATTCTAATGGTCGTAGGAACATTTCGATCACTAAAGGTGTTTTTTTGCCGACTTTTTTAAAAAATCAAGATAATTAAATTTTTTTTTATAAATCATGCTAATCATTTTTCTCTTAAGAACTAAAGTGAAATTCTTATCACTTTATGAATTAAAAATCATGAAACATTTAGATAAGAATAAGAATAATAACCAAGCTTCACAATTGATCTCCCTAGCAAACCTAATCAATTCTAAGTTGTTAATTGAGTTTAATAATATGTAGATGATGATAAGTGAAATCATTAAAATGTATGTGGTGCCAGTTTTCCTAATAAAATTATCGTAATTTAAGCCATCATGCTAAAAGTGATCTATAGCTTGATAAATAACTTCTAATTCTAATTCTCTTTTTATATTCTTTATATTCATCAAGAGCAGGACCCCATCATGGAACTTTGACAGAGGATCCTTAACCTGATGAGCCATTTTATGGGAATTTCATATGGAAAACTAGCATCATATACATTCTAATTATCTCAATTATCATAACTTACATGCTATTATGCTTAAACAAAATAGGGCTTATTAGGTTTATTAGGATAGTCCAAGTATGAAGTTAGATTATTATTCTACTTCTTACCTAAACTTTTCGTGATTTTTAATTCACAAATTGATATAAACTTCATTATGATTCTTAAGAAAAAAAAGATCAACATGATTTATGAAAATTTTAAAAATCATCTTGAATTTTAAAAAAAAATCGAAAGAAAGGTGCTTATGACGATAGAAATATTCCTCAAATGGCTAAAAAATTTTCTAGCATTAGAATTTGATGATTTATATACTAATTAAAATATCTCAAAATTTATATTAACTTTCATATCTATAAGAAGTTCAGATTCTTACCAGAGTTAGATGAATTAATGAAAACTTTTGTTAGAGCCCTATTTGGATATTCTTTAATTGGTGGGGATACTTGTATTTTTTGATGAGGGGACCTCAAGGGTTTTGTCCTTGGCATCAATATAAGTCAAATGGTAGTGTTGGTTGCCAATAATAGCCACTAGAGATGAAAAATTTATGGTTGATCATTTTTTTTATGCCTTTACATTTAATATTCATAACATTTTTTTAATCGTTTTGTGATGAGTTTGGTATGGTCAGATTGGGTTTAGTGAGAGGAGTCATTTGGTGACATTATTTGGCCGGTTAAGGTCACTAGTAGTGGTAGACAATGAAAGAGAAATTTTTGGTGAATAAGGAAGATTTCATGTGTCAAAGAGCTACAATGAGAAATTTAGGTGGATGGTAGGTATTTATAATAGTCTAAGGGTATTACATTCTCCCCCTTTAAAAAAATTATTCTTAAATTTACAATAAATTGCCATTAGAGAAACAAGTATAGGTATGCTTCTCACATCGCCCACTCTATTTCCTAAGTAATCTTCTCGTCACTACCAATCTTCTACAAGACCTTAACCATTGGAATCCACTTTGACTGTAGCTATCGTACTTAAGAATCTAAAATAGCCACTAACTCCTCTTTCATAGGTTAGGTTTTCATTCTCTCGCATACTCTACAACTAGAGTATATGGGAAGGATTAGGAATGTATTTATGAAGTATAGAAATGTGAAATATTGGGTAAATTTGTAATATATTTGAGGGTAACGCCAATCTATATGCCACATTCCCAATTTTCTTTGTTATTTCATAAGGTCTAATATACTTGGGAGACAACTTTCCTTTATTTTCGAATCTTATTACATCCTTCATCAAAGATACCTTTAGGAATACGAAATATCCAACTTGAAATTTTACCTCCTTGGGTTTGGAGTCCATGTGGCTCTTTTGTCAGTTAAATGATATCTTTAGTCTTCGCCTGATTAGTGAAACCTTCCCTAATGTGATTTTGATCAATTCTAAACCCTCAAATTACCTCTCACCTGCCTCCTCCTAGCATATCAATGATCTGAATTTTTGTTAGTATAATATCTCATAATATGTCACTTTCATGCTACAGGGATAGTTATTGTTGTAAATAAACTCAATTAAAAGTAAGCGCAAATTCTAGTTACCATCAAATTTCATCACATACATCCTTAGTATATGTTCCAGAATTTGAATCGTTTTCTTAGATTGCCTAACAATCTAAGGATGAAGTTGAAAACTATTGACATGGACACTTTGTAAAGGCACAATATCCACTTGATATATAATTATACGAACTTGCACACTGAATATATAGTTTTCACGAGTATGAAATTGGTTGTCAACTTATCTACAATCACCTAAATTGAGTCATATATATATTTTTTGTATAAGGTGGGCTAACCACGAAATATATTTGATCATTTTTCACTTCTACTCAATAATTGGTAGTCATTGCAATTTATTTGAAGGCCTTTGATGTTCCGATTTTACTTATTGGCATTTTAAACACCTAGAGACATATTCAGTCATATCATTCTTCATACAGTCCTACCAATATAAGTCTTTGATATTATGATACATCTTAATATAACCTTAGTATACACCGGACACTGCATAGTACACTATCTCTGATTATACATTATACACTATATAGTACACTATCTCTAAGATCTCTTCCTTTACGTTTTCTATATCTGAAATACACAGTTCTTCATTCGTCCGTAGAATGCCTTTATCAATCTCAAAATCTGTGTGATGCCCTTCTTTAGCTTCATACATAATTTTCTAAAGCTTAGGCTCTTGGCCTTGAGTGACCTTGATCCTATCCAATAACACAAACTATACTCCAATATTAGCCATAAGTACTCCTAAATCTGAAATTTTAAATTGATTTACTTAATCTTTCAAATCATGTAACTCTTTAGTCAAGGCTCTCCTTTCTATTACAATACATTTTAAACTACCAAGGACTTCTTACTTAGTGTATTTATTATGATAGTGGTCTTTCTAAAATGATAATGAATTATACAATCATAATCCTTTAGTAGTTTTATCTACCTTTTTTGCTTCAAATTTAAATCCTTTTTTGGAATGTGTATTTCAAACTTTTGTGATCTGTATATGTTTAACACATCTCACTATATAAATAATGTCTCTACATGTTTAAGGCAAAGATCATCACTATCATCTCCAAAAAAAATTTAAGGTAATTTTGCTCCTACTTCTGTAGCTGTGGAAATATAAGCAATCAACCCATTATTTTGTATCAGCAAGATCCTAGACTACTTCTCAAATTATTACAGTACAATTAAAATCCTCTACCTTCAATTGCTAAAGTACTTGAATTATGGTTAAGCACTCTTTCAATTTCTGGAAGTTCTTCTCATAGGTATTCGACTAAAAAAACTTGACTTTTTTTATGTCGGATAGATTAGTGAGGTTGCTATCTTGAAAATTTTTGGACAAATCTTTAAGAGTAACCTACTAAACTTAGAAAACTTTGCACTTCTATCACTGTCTTTGCTATTTCTCAGTTTGTTACAATTTCCACCTTTTTTGGGTTTACTTATATTCATTCCTTTAATATTATGTACTCTAAAAATGTGATACTCTCAAGTTAGAATTTACACTTTGAGAACTTAACGTAAAATTGATGTTCTCTAAATATTTGCAACACCATTCTTAAATGTTAGGCATGCTTTATATCTATCGTGAATACTAAAATGTGGTCGTTGAAGACAATCATGAACTTATTTAAGAATAACTTAAACACTCTATTTATTAGGTCCATAAAAATTGTTAGAGCATTGATAAGGTGAAGGGATATTACGAAGAATTAATAATGATCATAAAAAGTCCTAAAAGCAGTCTTAGGTACATCTTCTCCTTTAATCCTTAATTGATGGTACTCAGATCCTAGATCAATTTTAGAAAAATACTTAGTACCTTGAAATTGATCAAATAAATCATCGAATTAGGGTAGTGGGTACTTGTTAGGGATGGTCAATTTATTCAAATGTCAGTAGTCAATATATAATCAAAGAGAGTTATTTTTATTCTTTATAAACAATACTACCATACTCTAAAATGATGTGCTAGGTTTGATGAAAATTTATCTAGCAAATCCTAAAGTTGTTCCTTTAATTTTCTCAACTCTGCATGTGTCATTCTATATGGTGGTATGGAGATAGAAGTTGTACCGAGTACTAGGTTAACACAAAATTCAACTTCTCTCTCCAGAGGTAGTCATGAAAATTCTTCTAGAAATATATCTGAAAATTTTGAATTACTAGAACACTTTAAATGATATTGTTTTTTACAAATAGATCCCTGAACAAGGCCAAGAATTCTCGACACCTTTGCTTGAGCGTCTTGTTGGTTGCTATTACCAAACCTATATTAAATGGAATGGGTCTGTTTATTTCCCTCAAAGGCAAACTTTACATCAATTGAAATCTAAAATATCACTTTCTTCTCTTTGTAATTTAGAGTGACACAGTGATTAAATTGCTAGTCTATCTTTAATATTATGTTAAAATCCATGACCAGTAGTACTATTAAGTTTATTGTCAATATCTTATCGTCGATCTCTACAAGAAAAGAGTGGTAGATTAGGTCCATCTCTATGGTATCAATGAAAGGAGTGGAGACAGATAAGGAATTTTCCATCTTGTCAGATACATCATCTAATCTCACAATGAACTTTGGTGCTATAAAGGAGTGAGTTACTTTTGAATCTATTATTACTCTAACTTCTAATCCAAAAATGAGGAGATGCCTAACACCATTGCATTTGAAGTTTATACACTCTAAGGAGAAAAGGTAAATACCCTAGTATAACTATTACCTACTTACTAGGAGCTAGAGGGTTATTCTTGACTGTAGCCCCCAAATCTACCTTCCAAATATCTCCCTCCAAAACTTTAGCCCTACTAACCACTAAAATGCAATACCTCCTATAGTTGTTGATATGGCGACTGTACCACACTAAAAGAGGGTTGTTGGTATCCCATTGCAAAACGGTCCTTGATTAGATGCTTGTATCAGTAACTTATATAGTAAGCTCTTACGAATATGTAGCATGGGCTTCGGTGTGCCTTACCACATTACTGATAAATTGAAGAGGTCGAGCCTAAGCTATTATATATGGAACTCCACCCATTATTGCAACTACTGGCTCTAAATCCAAAGTTAAATTCTATTAAATGTCTGTGGCTAAACCTCACCTTACTATTTGTAATAACACTCCTTTTTTGGAAACTCCTATTCTAATTGTGCCTTGGTAAAAAACTTAAATGTTGCTATTGTCATTACTGATAGCTGAAAGGTCTTGTTGAGTATTTCTTGCACTATCCATCGCTTGTCAAAGCATCTTACTCCATGAGGAACCTCTTTAACTGCTAGAGAATTTCTTCCAACAACTTAAAGTTATGTTGGTGTAAAGGGGATCCTAAACCTAATATATATTGATTGTTCTTTCTTAGTTCATCTAAAACAATTTCAGGGGCATATTGTTTTAGTATAATGAAGTCTATGTTGTATTCATCCACCATTCTATCCCCTCAGTGTAGGTTTAGAAACTTTGACCTAAGCATCTCTCAAGCTAAAAAGGAGAGGAAATATTTTACGAACCTCCTTAAACAATGATTAATTTAATAAATGCAAGTACAAAATAATGTGGTCTCATTACAAATCTTTAGACACTCTTTACAAGGATATATTCACTGGGCTTTAATGTTGTGTATCAGAGTAATGCAGCCTCTTACTCCTCATCTCTACCTCATCGTAGAAGTTGATGACCTCCTTAGATTTGGTTTATTCAAACTCTAGTAGACAGAATCCTAAATATATCATCAATATTTTCATATCTGACCCCTTTTGCTCAAGCCTACTGTTAGTGGTAAGGTTTGTTATGGTTGTTACTACATCATCATTATCGAGTCTTAAAACATAATATTATTATCTTTTATCCCTACTAAAAATGCTTGCATGTCGAATGTAATGCTCTAGGGACTCCCTATGATAGCTTTGGTTCTTTTATGGTGTCCCTTAGTTCTTAGCTCTCTTCCACCTATTACACTTCCCAATAGGCACCCCATCCTATATCAAGGCTTCACTACGAGCCTCCTAGTTGAGTCTATCAAGGAATCACACTTATTTACTCATGCTAAAATGCAATAAAAGAATGGTCAGTATCATTAACTAAAATAGAAGGATATTCTAAATGAGGGAGTTATTTTGAAAATGAAATAAATTCCAATGTGTCTGTAATAACAAGTAGAATAATGCGTTAGGCTAAATCTTTTAACCTAGGTTTTGATACCAAATTTGTCATGACTTATAACAGACATATGATTGGCTTGTGAGGTTTGAGAATCGAAGCCTTAAAACTGAACGTAAGCTTGATAATTAATGACAAACACATATATATGTATTAAAATGAAAAAAAAAACATAAACATGTGTAAGAAATCATGTAATGCATAATAGTAATTATACATGTTAGAGGAAAATGACATCCCATTCAGTTATGCTACTTAAAGGCTAGAATACAATTACAATCAATAGTAAAAAAAACATTATAAATGAGAATGATGTATCCAGCAATCCTCAAGAATCACTAGTGTGAAGTATATAATGAAGTATGTACATATGAATTTTAGGTATTAAGGCATACTTTATGCATTTAGTATGATCTCTATGTGATTGTATTCTCGCTGTGCTTGATTATATGTTTGATGTGCTAGTTAGGATTGGTAGAGGAGAATATCTGTAGGATATACTACCTGATAGATATGTATCAAGATACTATACACATTAGTATAATCATTAGAGAATTTATAATTGGTTATTGAGATATGATATAGACCAATCCTAGTTGATGTGTAGCTTCTAATTGGGTCCTTGATTAATATATTCTAGATTTAATTATATTTTAGACATGTTGAGTGAAGGCTAAGCTACTGGTGATACATTGCCTCTTATAGCCCTTTATATTATGCGAGCCTTATGGCTATTATTAGTATAATTTTATGGTTGGACCATTAGTGATACATTATTCCCTATAGTCATTCAAGCTTTAGTATTGTGAACATTACTCTTGAAGACTAAAGTTCTACAAATGCTCCTTCTCCATGATTATATGTATGTTGTATTTTATATGACATGCATCATGATTATGTATACACATGATAATATTAGTATATTATTATGTATAAATATGTCATTAGGTATCGTAAGATAATATGAACTTACTTTTTTAGGTCTGACCCCCCTCTACGGCATGCTTAATCACATTTTTTTAGGTCAGTTACCATTGGCTTTGTAGCAGTGGCTTTAGAAAATTGCTAAACATAACATTCTTGTTTATAATGCATTTTCTTATTTTACTATACATTGTATTTGTAGTCTAACGTTCGTAGTAATATGATTGAGTTTGTTGTCATTTTCTTCTAACATGTATAATTACTATTATATTGGTATTATGTGATTCCTTATACATGTTATGTTATTATTTTATTCTTGATTTCTATACATATATATGTTTTTTTTTTTTTGTCACCAAGCTTTCATGAGATTTAAGGGCTTCGATTATGAGATTATACATATCGATAATGTTTCCATTTCAAGTTATGACACAATCAATCCAACCATTGCTTAGATTGAGAATTATAAGGAAAAGGACAACATAAATTAAAGACAAATACATACAGATTTGTTGCTTTCTTACTAAAAATCTTTGTTAGAATGATCTTAAAGTCAAGAAAAGGACATTCTAAAGTTCTTAAGCAAGAATATGAAGGAAATTAAAGGGTCATAAGATGTTGTAAAATATATATAAAAAATTAAGAGATAAAAGAAGAAGAATCAAGAACATACAAATATAACAAGATTCAACAACATATTGTTAACCATGTTTTCGAGAGTAAAGAGACTATGAATTTCTTTTTATTCAAAAATAATAAAGTCAATTAGGTTTTTGTGAAACCCTTTTCCCATATGGCCCCTTACAAAAATACTCAATTTTCCCCAAACCATAATGACCCTTAAACCCAACCTAAACATCATAATTTATGTCCCTATACAGTACCTTTTATTTTTTGAGTGAAGTCAAAAGCTTATTAGTGCATAAGCATATACAACAAAAGGATATAAGTACTAAATCTGACTATGGAGTTTGAGATGCAGAAGATAAAGGACTTAGAAATTATGGAAGAATATTCTAATAGATTTATCGCTATCATTAATCAAGTAAAATTGTTTGAAGGTATCCTTTTATATTCTAAAGTTGTTAAAAAAATTCATAAGAATTTTTTAGAACGAATAGAGATAATAATTTCATTTTTGGAGAATTTTGAAAATTTGTCAAATATTAGCTTAGTAGAATTATTGAATGTTTTACATACTCATAAGCAAAGAAGGCTTATGGGATATGATGACTCGGTTGATGGTGAAAAGGGAAGAAAAAGAAAATAATAGAAATGAAAGAAACAATAAAACAAGTTATCCTCTATGTTGGCATTGTAAAAAAAAAAAAGAGCCATCCATATTTTAAATGTTAGAGAATATCTAATGTAAGATGCAACAAATGTTAACAATTAAGCTTCATTATAGAGATAAGTAAAAACAAAAATTCGTCACAACAAATAGAAGCACAAATTGTAGATCAACAAGCATAAGAATAGTTATTTGTGGCAACCTGCTTTTCCACTAATTAATCAAGAGCTTGTTGATTGACAGTGGTTACACCAATCATATGACATATGTTTAGGAGATTTTTGAAGGCCTCAACAAATTTACTATCTCCAAAGTCATTATTGGTGATGGAGAATGCATAGTTGTCAAAGGAAAGGAAACAATGGTGATTGAAAGTTGTTCAGATACTACAACAATTACTAATATTCTTTATATACCTAAAATTAATCAAAATTTATTGAGTGTTAGTTAGCTGCTTGAAAAAGAATTTAAGATCCCATTTGAGGATATAATGTTCCTTATCAAGGATGGAGAAGGACAAGAATTGTTCAAGGGAAAAAAAATGTAAAGTAAATCTTTTTTATTGTACCTGATGAAGGAGGAGTAGATTGCCTTTGAAAATAGATTTTAGAAAGTTTCCCTAGATATGCCAAAATAATAATTTATCATAGAGTGTTGTTTAATTATGGTCATGTATTTAGTTTTCATGGTTTCTCTTATAATGAGAGTACCTCAAGACATTGCTTCATACATGGTTATAAAAAATTATCATGGAGCTTTAAATAGTAAGAGATAGTGGTTCAATCAATAGCTTAAACAAAATTTATAGCTATAACAGTAGTTGTAAATTAAGATTTTTTTTTAAGGATGGTACTAGATTATTTGAACATGGATTAAAAAGAGGGAACTAAAGTATGTATGCCCAATACTCCATGGAAAGATTAAGCACTTCAACATCAAGCTCTGTCTTCTTCAAGAAGTTAAAAAAAGTGGTGAAAAATGTTTGAGCCCCCTGTTTAACAAACATAATGTACTTTAAAGAGCTAAGTTTGAATACATTGCAGCTATGACAGATCATATCAAAATCAACTGTGATAATTTCTTGCTACATTTGTTGCAGTAGTTAAGGAAGTTTTCAAAACTTTTGTTTATAAAGATCATCAAGAAGTCTAGAGTGGATTCTAAGGTGGAATTAGCATCGACAGTTCTAAAGAAACATGTTGCATGGTTGGACAAGAATGTGGATTGGGATGTAAACTTGAAATGGCATGTCTTGTAATAAAGACTATGTTTCTAGCCATTTTGATCCTTAAGATTTAACGAGCAGTTTTCCAATAACTCTTTGAGTAATTGATCACTCATAGACAATGGAAACGGTGTACGTGATGTTGAAAAAGATGTGATGAGATTATTTGGATGCTGCTTATTATTATTTCCAATTTCAACACTTTAAAGCTATATACAGTACACATATCATTCACTTTTAATGCATAAACAAACTTTGTCAAGAAAATAAAAATATTATCAGTCCTAAATTAAGTTATCATTTGATCCGTATTTACATATTCAATAATATTGTAATTGTAAGCTATGATTTTGATAGAATCATTACCTGGAGTTGCGTAGCCAAATGTTCCTGCAAATGAAGTCTAATTTTAGCAGTGCCAAAATTAGATATGTGAGCTATAGCTTGTTGATCAAATAAAGCATTCTTGTTTGATATGTCATGGTGGATTATTGGAGAAGAGTATTCATGATACATATAAGATAAAGCATTTACTAAATCATTGATAACTTTTATTCTCTTTAGCAATCAAAAGCACTTGCTAGTTCATCATTCTACATCATATAATCAAGGCTTCCACCTTCCAATTACTTATAAACTAGAAACGAGTGAAGATTATGATTGTAGAATCCAAGAAGCTTGATGATGTTGCAATGCCTTATTTCAAATAAGGTAACAATCTCACTTATAAAGGCTTTTGAATTAGCAATGTCTTCATCTAATTAGGAATGAAGCTTCTTCACAACAACAACTTGATCAGTAGGCAATTTAGCTTTTTAGTCACTCCTACAGCACCCTCGTCTACTGCAAAATTTAGAGTCAAACCCTTCTATTGCCTTAACAATACTTCTATAAACCATTTTCCTATCATAACTCCATATATAAGAAGATTTTCTTTTTTTTTTCTTCTGATCACATTTTCTCTTCTCCAGTTGTTAGAAAAAGTAAAAATCATTGATATTATAATGGAAACAAGAAACAATAAGTAGAAAATGGGGATTGCAACAAAATAATCAACTTTTTGTTGATGAAGGACAAGCTAACAAACTAGTAACATTTTTTTGTTTCCATTTTTGCTTTGCACAAATCTTTGTTATTGTTTAAGGCTTTGAATGTAGATGAAGGACAAGCTAACAAACTAGTAACATTTTTGCTTTGCACAAATCTTTGTTATTGTTTAAGGCTTTGAATGGAGCATTGTGAAAGGGATTAATATTAGGAATATTTCTTTCTAACTCATTATAGGATAAGTCAATAGTTATAAAGCCCAGTAAGGACTAAAAAACTTACGAAATGGAACTAAACAACTTGTTGTGTGAGAAATTTAATATCTCTAAATTTTTCAACCCACCTAGTTGCCATGGAATTTCTACTAATAAAAGATTATAACTAAGATCAAGATACTAGAGGGACCTTAAATAACCAACTCAAATTAAATATCGTTATTAAATCCATTCATGTTCAAATTGAAGTTCAACAATTTGGTGCACTATCCTAGTTGCCATTGGGTATGATACAATAATTTGGTGCACTATCCTAGTTGCCTTTAGGTGTGACCACTACGATTTTTTGCTAACAAGTTAAGGTGTTCAAAAATAGAAAACATTACTATTTCCAAATGAACGTTACTTGATGTATTGTTGTTATCTAATAGAAGATTGGATAAAAATTTCAAGTTTTTCAATTCCTGTAGAATCTTCCGATTAGATGATTTAAAGAGGTTAAGATATTACAGCTTACTTGCCCTTCTAAGTGCTCCTGGTATCTCTCATGTTATGCTATTATTGGCCACTTCTTATGTAATTAGAATCACCATCCTTAAATAGAAGAAACCTCACTGTACAATCTATTCTTACTCGTATCTCTGAACTTCAATAGAGGATACATGATAAAGGCTTCATAAATTTTTCTAGTAAGTTGGTTTCTTTAAAGTCTGACTCTAGCTAAAGATATATAATTTTTTAAGCTATTTGGAATTTGACCTGTAAATTGATTACTTTCTATAGTGAGATAGTCTAGTGAGCCTCCAATGCATATTCCATAAGGTAAATGGCCAATAAGTATATTTTTAAATAATAGAAAGCTTCTCAATGGTGTGAAATTATTCATGATTTAGGGGAGGGGACAAAAAAGTTCATTCATGAATAGCTTTACATGAACAAGTGACTTAAGTTCTCATATCCCTACAAGGATTGATCTAGACTGTTTATTCTAAAATGGTGTAAGGCTAACTAAGTTTGTCATGTTTTCAATAGACTTGGGGATTGGTCTAGTTAATATATTTTCTAAGAAATCAAAGATTTAAAGAGATTTTAGATAGCCAACTTTTTTATAGATTAAATTGGATAAATGGTCTTGGAAAAGAAAAAATATTGTTTATGCAACTAAAGTTTTCCACAAAAACAGGAATTTCACCATGAGGTGGACTGAGTGTAAATCTAGGTGCTCTATAGCAACAAAGAACCTAATATCTTCAAGAATGAATCCAAAATTACTATTCACCAAGGTTGATGTATGACAAGCTGCTTAAATTAGCCATTGAAGGGATTGAACCTATGAAATTATTACTAGATAAATCAAGAGTATAAAGAAAAACAAGCATGCCTAACTCTTCTAGTATGGAACTAGAAAGTTGGTTGACATTAATCCATAAGTCTATAACTTTTTCCAATTTTATTTCAAATGGTACATTTATAGAAAGAATATTGTAGGATAAAATAAGAAAGGTGATCTTGGAAAGGTTACCAATGTTTGGTAGGATGAAACCATGCAAATAATTTTTGGATAAATCAATATTAATAAGGTTAGGGAATGTAGAGAAACTTCAATCTTAAAGAGCACCTGCCAAGTCATGATATCAAAGGTTAAATTATGCAACACTTCTAATGCTATCATAGGTTATCTATTAGACAATAGAAGATCTAAAGTATCTTTATATTGATTATAATAATATTTATTTTCATAATTGTATTTGGTGTATCTCGCACCGTATCTAGTTTATTTAATTATTTTTGTAATTAATATTATACCATGTATATAGAATAATCTAGAATACATTCCTTTATGTCTATATAGAGGATCACAAAACTTTGTAATTACATAATTTAATAATAAGACTTCTATCACTTTTTCAATTTCTTCATTCCTTTCAATTTCATCATGGTATTAGGGCAGTAAACCATGTCTCTCTACCATTTTTTATTATTTATCTCTTAAACCCATTTTATTTGGCATGGCCACCTCCTCTTCTAACTCTATAAAGAGGATGGTAGTTACATCACATAGTGTGGTAGTTGAGAAAAATATTAATACCTCTTAAGGGTTAAGTTTCACATTGTTAAACAAATTTAACTATTTATTTTGGTCATAGGCAGTCACCATTACTCTTGGGGGAAGATTAAAGTTCGGGTTTATCAATAGTAAGCAGAAAACCTTAGAATTTAGTTCATTAGAGTATAAGGTTTGGCTATCACGGGATTAGCTTGTCATGTCATGACTTCTTAACTATATGGAGTGTCATCTTATCAAAATTTTTAGTTATTTTGAGTCATTGTTGGATCTTTCAGAGGCAGTTTGGGACATATATGAAAATCAAAATAATTTGTGCTTAGATTTTTCATATTTAATCAGAGATTACTAGCCTTCATCAAGATGAAAAATCATTTATTAATTTGTTAAGTTTTAAGTAAAAAATTGAAAGAAGATCAAATCTTTCAACTATTATCAAGCCTTGGTTTTAAGTATGAAGGTTTAAGGTATCATATTCTTATAAATGCTAAACTCCCATCTTTAAAGAGTGTATGTGCAAAAACCTAATGTGAGTAAGTTAGTAAGAAGGTTATGGCTAGCAGTACTATTATACCTACATTTGATGTTCGTGCCTATATTGCAAACCAATCCTTTTGATAAAAAAACTTTTAAAGATAAACATTCAGATCTTAAGTGTGAACATTACAAGTCTCTAGGATATTCAATAGACTATTGCTAGATTCTCCACATAAAATTAAAACCAGATGAAACTAGAGGACAAAAGAAACGAGTTACTAATAATAGAGTACATATTGCAACACATACTACTGAGTCTTTTTCCTTAAATTCGGTTTCATTACTTAAAGAGTTTGCTAGTTATTTGCACACAAAAAATGGGTTAGAAGTTCAAAATGATGTTGGTAACCCAAATAAGATGAGTCTATTGCACTTTTTAGTGTATTTATTGGGATCTTAACTAATGCAAACTCTAAAAATAGGCAAGGTATTATGTTTGCTTTTATGACTGCTTTAGAGATTAGTATTTTGTGACTTAGGATTGTAGATTTTGGTGCCGTTGATGATACGTCTAATAATTTAAACAATATTCGTTATTTCACTTCTTATTCAACCTCTACATTTGTTTTTGTAGCTAATAGGAAAGGTGTTCCTATTATGGTTAAAGGAAAAATTAAACGTGTTTTCGATATTATATAATTAAATGTTCTATATGTTCCTTCTTTTCTCTTTCAGTTACTTTCTGTTTGTAAATCAATTATTTTTTCTTTGTTGTGAAGTTATCTTTATCCCTCATGAGGTATTTTTCAAGACTTCATCACCAAGAAGACGATTGGTAAAGGTTTTCATTTGCATAGACTTTATTATTTCTCTTTTAACTCTTAAATTGCCAAGAGTTTTTAAGCTATTTCCACTTATATCATTGAGCATTCGTTATAGAATTTTTATTTGATATATCCATCAGAATTCTACCTTAATAAAATAGTTCTATGTCTCTTAAAAGAAGTGCATGACTGTAAAATTTTTCATTATTTTAAGACTTCTAGGATTTTTTTAATCCATCTATATCTAGACCTATTAAAGCATTTAAATTTGTTTATTTTGATGCACAGGGACCTTTCTCTATTTCTCTTGACGGTTTTAAATATTTTGTCACCTTTATTAATGATTTTTCAAAAGTTATATGGGTTTTTCTATTGAAATCTAAAATTGAAGTGTTAATTTATTTCAAGTACTTTTAGACATTAATTACTAATCAATTTTTTAATCTTATTAAAATTCTTTAATCTGATAATGACATAGAATATGTGACTCATGACATAAAAAACTAGTTAATCTTTAAAGGTATATTGCATCAAACTAGTTATGTAAATATGCCTCAATAAAATGACATAACTAAATATAAAAATCATGACTTCTAAAGTCTTTAATCTTATGGAATTCTTACTATTACTTATCTTGTTAATTGGTTATCCAGCCAAATGTTGGATTTCAAATCTCTTATTGAAGTCTTACAAGTAAAAAGAATCAGTTTTTTAGGTGATTCACTATCATTAAAGATTTTTAGTTTGTTGATACAAGCCCTTATTTTAGCTGAATTTTTATCTTTACTAATTTTTGAGCCATATTATGAACACTCTTTAAAATCTATTACATCAGCCCTAATTTCAACTGAAGAAATTACTAAAAACTCACATGCTGTGTCCCATAAAGAATTTATTGATTCACAATATCACTCAATAGTCCTTGACGTAATCCTTTACAAAATCATCATCCTCCCAATAAATTTTGAGATTATGTTGTTCATATAGTTAGGTATCTCCTTACCATTTATTTGACTTATCAAATATTTTCACCTACATATAGAACATTTCTTACAACTATCTCTAGTGTTTAAGAACATAAAACATTCTATAAGGCTAATTCTTAAGATGTATGGAAGGAGGCTATAAACGAAGAATTGATAGCACTTACTTAAAATAATAAATTGAGTATTATTCCTTGTTCTAGTGGTAATTATGTCATTGGTACTCATTAGGTCTTTAAGGCTAGGTTCAATTCTAATAGATATATAAAGAATTATAAAGTTTTTCTTGTTGCTTAAGGATTTACTTAAAATTTTGGAGATGATTATAAAGAGATGTTTGCCCTAGTTGCAAAAATGACCACGATGAGAGTTATATTATCTTTTGCTATTAATAACAAATATTCTTTATTTCAATTAGACATTAGAAAAAAATCATTCCTGCATGGAGATCTCGAAGAGGAGGTGTTCATGAAGCTTCCTCTAGGACATCCACAAAGCAATACTCTCAATTTAGTTTATAAACTCTATAACTTTATTTATAGGTTAAAGCAAAGTCCTTGCGAAGATATGCTAAGTTGAACTTGGAAATTGTAGCCATTAGTTCTCAAGGAGTTTGACTGACTCTTCTCTATATGTTTGGCTTGACCCAGTTGATAGATTAATGATTCTCATCTATATCAATGATCTTATTATAACTGGTAATAACCTTGATACTATCACCCAACTCAAGAAGGATCTTCAGGATTAGTTTTCAGTTAAGGATCTTATGTCTCTAAAATACTTTCTTGGTATTGAAATGGCTCATTCAACTAATAATTTGATTCTTAATAAAAAGAATATATTTTAAATTAGCTTCAAAATGTCAATAGGCAACATGTAAAAGATACTCTCACACCTTTAAGTAGTAAACTAAAACTCCAATATCTGGGAGAACCTCTTAAATCATCGAGTTATGATCAAAAGTTGATAGGAAAGCTTATTTACTTAATTATTACTATACTTGATATTATCTTTATTGTTAGTCTTATCAGTCAACATGTATATGCCCTTAATACTCTTTACCTATGCATGCTGAAACATATTTCGCAATATTTAAAAGGGATAATAGGTCGTGGCATAATAATGACCCGTAATAGACATATTAATATTATAGGGTATACTGATTCTGACTGGGCTAGAAATACTATAGATTGTCATTCTAGCTATTGTAAGTTTGTTGACGATAATCTAGTTTCAAGGAAAAGTTATAAAAAAAACATGTTGTTGCTTGTTTTAGTGCTAAAGCTGAATATCACTCCATGGCTTCCATGGTTTGTAAATTAATATGGCTTAAATGCCTACTTTATAATATGAATTGTTTGAGTATCATTATCATGCCCATACCTTTGTCCTATGATAATTAAGCTGTTATGCACATCGCAGCTAACCCAATATCTCATGAAAGAAAAAATTTTATCAAAATGGATTAATATTACATCAGACGGCAAGTCCAAACCAATTTTATTAAGCCTCATTATGTTTGCACTAGTGATTATCCAACATATATGATCATGAAAGTCTTATCCTCTACTCAGTTCATTGACATGTGAGCAAGCTTAAATCCATCAATCCTTTAGCTTTAGTTTGAGGTGGCGTGTTAGATAACAAAAGATTTAAAGTGTCTTCACATTGATTATAAGAATATTTGTTTTCATAACTGTATCTGGTGTGTCCTGCACAATATCTAATGTATCCTAGTATGTTCATAATTGATATTATACCATGGATATAAAACAATCTAAAATACATTCCTTTGTGTATATAGAGGATTACGAAATTTTGTAAATTACAAAAGTTTGGTGATAAAAATTCCATCATTTTTTCAAAATTTTCATTCCTTTCAATTTCTTCACTATCCATTGGAAATTGTAATGGATACTATTCTTAGTCCAAGAAGATAGCCAAAACTAGCTTTTGTTCTTAAGACTTGTCATTCAGTTTAGAAGAGTTGTTGCTTCGTCCCCTGCCATGCTCATGTTGCCATGACACTTGGCTAGAGCTACACTAGATATTGTTGGGAAGTTAATAGCTGAAAACATCATGATGGGTTATTAATTTACATATTAATTTGGGATATTTTTTGGAGCATATTAGATAGATATTATCTTGATTATGATGTTTTTTTATTGTTTTTGTCAGTTAGGAAATATGGAGGTATTTTGAAGAAAAGAAGCTAAAATTGACTATATTAAAGAGTTTTTCTTGTGCAGCACATAAAAGCCTTCCAACAATTTAATACACAGCAAACAAAAGCTTTAAAAGGAAGCCCAAAACAGCAGTCCAGCGAGTCCAGCTCGCGTAGGAGAGGCAGACCCGCGCCCGCCTGGCGAGTCCAGCTCGCGTAGAGGCAGACCCGCACCCGCTTGGTGAGTCCAGCTCGCGGCGAGGCAGACCCGCGCCCGCCTGAGAGCCCGCGCGCCAACAGCTCCTCCTGCAGCCCAAGAGGCCTTAACCTAAACAACCGGACAAGCAGACCCAAGGAGAAGGGGGATTCGGGAACAAAAAAAGAAAGAAAAGAGAGGCAGTCAGGATGAAAAAAAAAAAAGAGGAGACCCAGCGTGAAACAGAGGGGATTTTTGGGAAAACAGGGAGAAGAGTGAACAGCGGCGGAACATAAAAAGACAGAGGAGAATATAACAGCCGCAGGGGGATATTTCGAAAAGAAAGAAGACGGTTAGAGCGACGCACACGAGCAGGTGATGCAGTCTTCAAGTTGAAGATAATTTATTTCTGTAATTTTATTTCATCAGATAATTTATTTCTGAATAATCTTTATATTTTCTTTATGACTTGTAGGTAATTTTATTAATTCTAGTTAGAGGTTTATATTGAAGCCTTGATTCTACATAATTGTGAGATTGAATAGGTTTATTTGAATTTAATTGTTCATGGGTATTTGATTAATTCCTTTGTTTAATGATTATATGATT
>JAOXYD010014352.1:0-14973 GCA_028565735.1 Pinacopodium congolense
ATAAAAATATATAACAAAAATTATAAAATAAATAAATAATATCATATAAGAATTAAATAAAAATAAAAATAATAGATAATAAAAATAATAAAAAAGTAAAAAAAAGGTTGGAAGAGTGGGTTAAAATAAAAATTTTAAAAAAAATGAAGAGGGGTGAGTTGGGTTGAATTGGGTTAAAATGGGTCAGACCAATGGATTAAACCGGTTCAGCCGGTTAAATCAGTGACTTAAATTAGGTCAAACCGATCGGTTCGATCGATCTGACCCTTAACCCTCCGGTTTTTAAATATAACGGTTTTTAAATGAAACCGAACTGGTGAACCGACCGATTTCAGTTTAATCGGGTCAAATCGGCCGATCCGGTCCGGTTTTTTAAACATTGGTTTTACCTAAATACAGTGACATTTGATAGAAACCTTAAACTTTTTTCTTTTATTCACCTCCCCTCCTCAACTTGCCATTTTTCTTACTTAAACCCACATTCTGGTCTCTGTCTGACCCTATTTTAGCCAACTTTTGCCATCTTTTAAAAAGGTTTTACCCTCTACTCAATCTAGTGCCCTCTTTTATCTAGGACTCGCCTTTTTCTCTCTTACTTTGTCTCCTTTGTTGCCATTCCTTCATCAATTATTGTTTCCTTCCATTGTTTCACATATTCACCAATGTTTCTTCATCTTTTAGGTATAATTCTTAAATCAATGTGTTCCTTACTTTATCTTCTATAGTTCAATACCAATTTTGAGACCTATTATTATCGTCGGTGGTAAGGGAATATTTGAGGAACAACAAGCATATTCCAACGATGATGACTAGAATATTCTAGTAATTTATAAGCATATTCTAGTCTATTCCAATCACTTGTTTGTATATTTTTTACTTAAATATCTTCGAGGTCATTCCATCGTACATCTCTAAAGAGAGTCCTCCATTTTATCAAGCCCAATTCACCATAAGAGAGGATTCAAACTAGTATGATGCCCATAGTGGCAATGATATCATCGTGGAGTGGTCAGTAGTCCCTGCTATACATCAGAGTTTGATATAACTACAGTAGTTAGAGTATTGGGATGGGAGGCTATCTTGAGCCTAGGGGGCAGTTATTATCCTACTTGGTTTATAAGTTTTATTTGAACATTAAATAAAAGGAAGAGGCAGGCATGATCAAGATTTCACCATTCATATAAAGTACCCCTATTGTCATTACTCGTTCATATTTATCTTCTTTATTAAGGGTGCCAATGAGGATAACATTTATGAGTAATAGAAGGGTTCATGAGGATTTAATAACATTTGACCTTGATTTTTCAATCACAATTACTCATATGATTAAGTAAGACAGTAAACTTCCAAGCATTTCCTACATCTCTATTAAGTGTTAGAGACAGAGTTGTTATAATTTCTATGGTGAGTGCCAATGTCCTACCTAGGACAAGTGGATTGAACAAAGTGACGATTTAAGACACATAGATATTGTATATTATGTTTTATGGGCTTGACATTCTCACTAGGCTACCTTTTGCAAGCTTTGTAATACATCATATGTGCAACATGATCTGGATTTAGTATCCAAACAAGAAATTTTGTTTCCCATGGTTGCTCACGAGGATCTTTAGGAACTTAGGAGTTCACCATTGTTTAGCCACGTGGGGTGTCTGTCATTATATGGTGCATCTATCATATCATATGCAGTCTAAAGACTCAAGACCTAGTACTTATGAAATTTGTTATTGTACATTTGCTTTTGCTTATTTACATTATTTTTGTATTTCATGCTTCTAGATGTACAATTTGAGATATTTATGATAGTAGAGCTTTATTATTTTTATGTGTCTCTTTTCTCTTATGCTTATTTTTAATGTTTTTCAATTATCTAATGCAGTCTCCTATGCACTCTACTGAAAAATATGCGTCATATATTATCTAGGGGAGTATTCTTATTCTTATATCTCCCTTCTTATATTTATTTTAATTTGTGAACGTTAGAGACATTGTTTATTTTAAGTGTTGCGAGGGATTATAATTATATGATATATTGTCCCAAGCCTTTGAATTTTATCATTTCTCTCTCAATGGGATCTCATTTGTCAAAGTTTGTTTTTATTTGATAACATATCATTAAAATTATTCCTTATATTTTGGATTATTTTGGCGATTCAAGGTGTATATGTAATTAGTTATGAGTGTTGATAGATAAGTGAGTTTAAGTTGCTTTAAGAATTTGGAAAATAGATACTTGACAAACATTATGATGTTCTATGTGTAAAATGCATATGCCTAAGTAAATGCGACTTTTTTTTAACAATTCTATCATTTTGAAAAAATAAAAAATAAAAAATAAATGTGTATGAATAAGTGAATAAAATAAATTCACTCTACTGGCTTCATATCATTAAACAAGTCAAAGTTATAAAGTGGTGTTAGTAATCAATTGGTGATGGTGACCTAAATAAGCAATTGGAGATATTCATGACAAGGTATTTGCCTTCATATAAAAAGACTTGGTGACTTCTTAACCTAGCCTTTAAAACTTATAAATAAAGTTTATATCTTATAAATAAATAAAGGATATAAATGTTATTGAAAGATGAAATATGTTGTTTTTATGTATATTCATTTTATATATGGAATTGAATTTTGTGATTTGGGTTAAAGTTTAAAAAAACTTTAAGTAATTTGAATTCAAATGCAATTTGATATGATTAATTAGTTATATAACATCTTGATGACCTTTATGATTGAATAAGTAAAGAAGCTTAAATAGTTATGTTTAATGAGATTAATGATATTGATTATTTTCTACTTAAAATTAGGTGATGGATTAGTTTGCTAGAAGACAAGTAAACAATTAAGTTTGAGGAGATTGATAGCAGTATAATTTATAAGATTTTGTGTATCAATTTTTATTTCTTTACCCCTATTTTAATGTTAAAGTTTCCAAATTTTATGTGTTATTTTCTAATTTGTAAGTTCTTGCTCAAGGAGAGGAGTTTTGTGTAAAAAAGAAGAAGAAGAAGAAGAAGAAAAGAGTTAAGTATGGATGTTTTTCTAAAAGAACAACATGTCTTTAACAGCGTCATTGTTATCCCATAGAAACTACCTTTAGTGTCAACTAAGGAGAATAACACTACCTTATAATGGTACTATTAATGTCTTAGCAGAACATCGTTGGAATCCACTTTAAAGACAAAAGAATAATGTTGATGCATAATAATATTGTTGATCGTTGGTTCTAAAGGTTGGTGATATCTTTGGAGACGTGTTCCAACAAGGAATTAAAGGATGATTTGGAAAATTCAATTCCCAATTAGTCTTAAACATACTTAGGATGTATATAAGTATATCTTAGAGACTTGGCAGCGATCTATCATTAAAATCTATTCACCTTTTTGTCACTTTCCATATTATTCTTAGATTTTTCATAGTTTTTTTATTTCAATCATTTGTAATAAACAATCATCCTTTCTTTTGATTTAAAGGAATGGAGTAATTTGTTAAAGATTGTAATTCATTTAAAGCATACTCTTGGTGTTTTCTAACCCTTTATTTCATTGTATCTTAACTCAATTTCATTTTAATCAATAAATATAAGTTTTATGTTTGATACTTCGTGTTTATTGATTAGTATGTGTGGCTAAATCATTCATTAGATAAAGATAGGAAATTAAAATATTTAATTGAGTGCTTTGCATTATGTATAAGCTAATCTTTATTTATTCTGGTGCTTAATTCTTTGTTATAAGCTTGTCACTTTGAATAGTCATAAATAATTAAGGATCCAAGAAATCTACCTTAGGTGTTGGTAATATTAACAAACAATGTAATTTAAATTAGTATGTGAATAAACTTTGATTAGTTGTAAGGTTATTAATTTTAAAATAATAAATTTTGGGATTAAAATTCTTTAACTTTAAACTTATTACCTAAGCTTGTTGAATGACCAATCAATAAAATAGGAATAATAGAGATAAGGTATAGACTTAACCATAACTGTGTTTTATTTTACTGAAGATACCCTAAATTAATCCTTATAATTACTTAAATGAATTGTTGAAATTGACCCCTTAGCTATACAGTTGAATTTGGTAATTTCTTAATAATAATTTGGTTTCTTTGACATTAATTAATAGAGTCTAATTTAGTTTAGTAGTTTTTAATTTAATCAATCAATCAAATTTAGGTTTTCTAGATAACTGTAATTTGAGTGACTTAATAGTTACAAGTAGATCTTCGAGAGAATGATAACTTGGACTTAATTAAATCCACTATAATATTTGTTGATTGGTTCACTTATTTTAAGTTAGTCTTAAGCTGAATTTATATTAAAATATTAGTTTAGGAAGATCACAACAATTTTTGCAATGCTCTAGTCAACAATTGTGACTTACTAGTTGAACAATCATTATATATTATTAGTTGACTAGAATCCATAAAAATTGTTTTTTTAGCACTTTTAGTACTTTATAACATATTTAAACTTTCCTAAAATATATCCAAGAATTTTAATTTTCTCAAACCTTAACTCACACGCATTTTAGACAAGTTTCCTAAAATATTTTAATTTATCAAGAGGATTTTTTTAAAAACAATTCCCCAAAATCATATTCATTTCGATTATAAATACTATATATATATATATATAATATGTATGATTTAAGCCCTTAAAAACTTTAAAAAGATCAAAAAAAGATTTGCAAAACATAAATGTACATGTATGATTTTAAGCCCTTAAAAATTTTAAAAGATTAAAATAAGATTTATAATAAAAATTAACTATCTTAAATCACTATCTTGATCCTTAAAAACAAACTTGTAAAGTAAAGAGAGTAAGGAAAAGAAAGTGTAAGCCAATTTTATAATGGTTTGACAAACCAACTTAGTCTATGCTTATTTTTTAAGAATGTCTTGGAAATTTTACAAAAATCTTTCTTCCAGTGGATAAAGAGTAATCATTATACAATAATTTTTTTGGTGAAAAAGAGTAATCATTATATCTCACTTTCTTAATCAATGTGTTTAAGGGGTTCACAACTTAATAAGATGATGTGCATAACAACTATTAAAAAAAGAAAAAACAATTTAAAAAACACTCTTAATTGTTTTATATGCCCTTGACTCATCTTAATCCACTTCTATGTAGTTGAATGCTTTGAAAACACTTTATAAAACCTATTTATAGGCCTATAAATCACAACTAGTTGTTTACAACCATTGGTCACAATAAATTCACAAAATCATTCTGTTAAAAACTAGCCATTAGAAAGCTATCGAGAATTAGTTGACTAATGGACCACAAAATTGTCGTTTAACACATTATTATTATTTTGAAAAAAAATTAACCCAAAATGATTCAAAACATTATTTGACCAAGTCTATTAGTCCCTCTAAAAAAACACACATTGATTAACCAATATCATAGAGAATCATATACTAGTCAATCAATATTTAACATTTCAAAACTTCTATTTTTCAAGAAAAACATTTCAAAACTTTTTCCTATGCTATACAAAACCTCCCAAAACATAGTACAAAAATTATTTTTAAAAATACTTGACTCACAAACATTCAAAAGTCTCCAAAAACATTTTAATAAATTAAGATGATTTTCTTTAAAAAAAATTCAAATTTTCATCTTGATTGTAGACACTATATGTAATAAACTTAAATGTCAATGATTATGTAATAGTTGAGCCCTTAAAAACATTACGATGAGTAAGACCACATTTACATTAAAAAGTTACATACTTAATCTATTAAATTTTCATAATCTTGATCTCAATCTCATTCTTAAATAATTCTTCATATGAATTCTTCTTGGCTCCAATTTGTGTCCTTGTACCCTTTTCACAATCGTATCCTTTTGATACATAAAAAATAAAGAAACTACTAGTAATAAAGATGCTTTTTTATCATCAAAACATAAGTTCAATTCTCCCTTAGTTTAATAGTAAGTTGATAGGGGTATATTTTATAAGATATTCGACCATCAATTATTATGTTTTCACCCTATTATAGTGTCAAATTATCTAATTTATGTGTTATTATTTAATTTGTAAATTAATGCTTAAGAAGGGGAGCTTTATGCAAAAAGGATCAAGTATGGTTGATTTTAAAGGAACAACGTGTATATTTATCATTGTCATTGTTGTCCCATTTAAACCACCACAATTATCAACTCACAAGGCACAAAAAAACCCTTTAATGATGTCATTACAATCCAAGTGGCCCACCATTAAAGTATACTATGAAGATACAAGAATAACATAGGTGAATAATGGCACCATTGGTCTTCGACTTCAAGGGCTATTGATGTCTCTAAAGGCAAGTTACAACAAGGATTCAAGGGCTAATTAAGCAATTCACTTTCCACTTAACCCTAAGCCTTATTAGGATGTATATAAACATAATTTATAAACTTTGTATTAGAATTTACTAATATTTTAATCAGATTTAATCACTTTTTAGATTTGTCTTTAGTTTTTATTTTTTAAAATTCATTTTAATAGACATTCAAGTTGCTTTTAAGGATTCTAAGGAGTGGAGCAACATAAGTCAAGTTTAGAAATCAATTGGGAGTGTATTCTATTGTTCTTTAAACATTTTATTTCATTATGTCTCAAAGTCTTTTAGTTTTAATAAATAGATATGTGTTTCATGTTCAATACTTTGTGTTTACTAGTTAATATATGTGGCAAAAATGTTTATTAGCTAAAACTAGATGAATAGGTGTTTTATTGAGTTATTCTGTATTATTTATGTGTTAATCTTTGCTTATTCAAGTGCTTAATTCTTTTTATAAGCTAACCACTTAAAATAGAGTTATAGCCAATTAAGGATCTAAAAAGAATATAGTTATAAATAATTAAAGATATGAGAAATATACCCTAATTATTAAAAAATCAATAAATAATATAATTTAAATTGATGAATAATCAAATACTGGTTAATTGTGAGGGTGATAATTCTAAATAGGACTTTTAGGATTAAATATCTTAATTTTTAAGCCTATTATCTAAGTTCATTGAATGACCAAATGAAAAAAATAAGACCAATAGATATAGGGCATAGACTTAACCATAGTTGTGTCTTGATTTGGTGACAAGACCTTAGATTAAGCCACACAATTATTTCAACCCTTAGCTATACAATTGAATTGGCAATTTTTAATTTATAAATTTAAAGTTTTTTGTATTAATTAAAAAGTCTAATTAGTTAATTTAATAATTTTAGTTTAATTAATCAATTTCGTTCTTTAGATAATTGTAATTTGAGTGACATATTGGTTATAATTAAATCGTCAATGGATGACATTTGAACTCTAATAGAGCCACTGTATTACTTATTGACAGGTATACTTACCTCTAGTTAGTCTTAGGATAAAACTAGATTAAAAAGAATTAGAGTATAAATAACCACAAAAAGTTTTTGGTGTCGTTATCAAAGATTTACACTAATAATAATAGGAATAAATCGATGCCAATTATTCTAGAGTGTAATTTTATTATTTTAAGCTATTAATAGTACTCTTTCTATATTTTTTTTATGCATGATTTTAATGGTTATGATCATATCTTTGAGGCACATTTCATATTATTTCCAAGCTTATTTATGTTAAACTTTGAGAGTGATATTACTAATAATGATTTTAATAAAATTGAAAGTTTTTGTAGGTCTTGGTGAACATGCTTATTTATAAAAGTGGATGATTCACGTGTTTAAAAAGTATAGAAAAGACGAAGTTTCGGTGTGTTTTATGTCATAACCCACGGTCATGGTCTAAGCCATTGAATTTTCTAGGAGAAACATCATTTGAGAGAGGAAGATAGTTAAGTTCACGGCCAGGACCTTGGCCCTAACACCCCCACAACCCACAGCTATAGAACTAGTTGTGGAAAAGTCGAGCTCCTTTACCTATTTAATCTTGTTTTGGGGTCTTTTTGAGAAATTTTGATCTTTTGACAACTCGAAGCTACCATTAAGAGACCAAGATTCATTTCTAAGCCCTTTTTGCATGATTTTGGAGTATTTAAAGGAGGAGAATTAAAGAGTTTCATCAAGTTTTACAGATTAAAAGAGATTTCTGGCAACTGTCATTGAAGCTTCAAACCTTAAAACACCTCATGAAACTGAGTTTTTTGAAGCCTTTATCTTTTATTATTATTTTTATATCTTTTAATATGTTTTTAAATTGAATTATCATAGGTTCTAGATGATGTGAACCCTAAGATGTACTGTTTAATTGTTGTTTCTTTGATTTAATGTAAGAATTCTAGATTTTATCTTAGGTTTATCTATGGATATATAATATTATATTTGAAATGTTGTTAGTAATTTCAATTCTATCATTTGATTTCATATATCTAGATTGAGGAATCATTTATATGAATAGATCAATCCATAAATAAAGGGGCTTGTATAGGATACCAGAGATAGGCTTATATAAGTCCTCTAGGTTAGATTCAAGCCTAGCCCGAAAAATAGGTTATATAGATCATAGTAATGCTTATATTAGGGTTTTAATTGAGGAGATATTCTAATTAATTATCTAAAAGGATAGGAGATATATTGCTTAAGAGATATTATAATTCAACTTATGAATTTTATGGTCATTGTAAATATGGTAAATATTTAATCAAAGTTAACTAATGAACACCTAAATGGGGGATTAATCATCTAGGCCTTAACTTCATCATTTACATATTTAATCTAGTAACTTGCTTTGGAATTGTTAGTTAATCATTTGAGCTAATTTAGTCAATTATTGAATCAATCATCCATTTAGTTAGGTTAGATAACAAAGAAATGGAGATTACTAATAGTCCAGTAATTCTGTGTGATGAAATCTAGACTTATTTTAAGTTATACTACGATACAATATATGCACTTGCCTTAGTAGTCTTAGTATTGTTTAGTTAGAGTTTGTATCCTTATTTTTTAAAAACCTTAGAGGAACATAAAGAAACTATCAATTATTTTTACTATTTTTGTTGATTTTTTATTATTTTCTATAGTTTATTTTTTTTAACAAAGAAACTATTTATGTGTTTTGTCTTTAGTTAGATTTTTTATTTCCTTTGTTTTATTTATCTTTTATTTCTTTCTTTTTTGCTTTCTTTAGTTAGTTTTCTTTCTTTATTTAGTTAATTTATTAGTTTTGCATGCATATTGATGGCTAAAATTTGGGGAACTTGGTTTTGATTTGGAGTTAGAGCAAACTATATGTATACATAGAAAAGAGACTATAATAGGCACATCTATCAAAGTAGAGGTAGAGACTATCAGTAAGGATCATTTAGAAGTAGATATTAAATCTATAGAGATGGAATAATAGGATCACATAGTTGATCAAAATTAGGAAGAACATAAAGAATCTACTATGATGGACTTAGCTATAAGAAATAGCAATAGACCTTTGGCCAGCATAGTCAGACTTAGGTTTAACGTGAATAACTTTGAGATCTATCACGAGATTATTTCTATGGTTTAGGCATCACATTTTAGAGAATCAGCCTTAAAGTACCAAAATACCCATTTAGAGACCTTTTTAGATATCTTTAACCTATTTAGATATAATGGCATTTCAGAGGACGTTATTAAGCTTAGGCTATATCCTTTCTCCCTTAAAGACAAAGCTAGATCTTAGCTCTTTGCTCCTCAACTTGGTTCCATCACCACTTAAGAATAAGCTTATAAAGCTCCTTTTAGTTAAACTATTCCCACCAACAAAGATAATTAAAAAGAAAATTGAGACTAAATATTTTATTTAATATGAAAATGAGTATATACGAGGCTTGGGAGGGGTTTAGGGAGATTCTTTTTAAGTGCTCGAGTTATAGGTTTAGAACATGGCAACGAGTAAATACTGGAGTTGTACCTTCTACCTGTAATATCGTAAATGCTATTGCTAAGAGCACTCTGATAAGGAAAACTCTGCATCAAGAATATAAGTTGATTGAGGAGATAGCAATAAATAGCTTTCAATACCATTCTGAGCATCACCTTAGGAACCCATATAGAGTTCATGTGATTAACAATGTAGTAGCCTTAGTAGTCCAAATAGAAGTACTCAATTAAGAAGATGAATAATTTAGTGATTGAAGTTAGTAGTAATGCATTGAGAGGTCAAGTTATTGTGAAAACTATGGTGGTAACTCCCCATTCGTCCCTAAAATGTCAAGTGGAAAGTCCATCTACTCGTGAGCCTAAGTAAGTCTAGTATATGGAGAATTTTAATAGGCAATAAGGAACACCTATTCCAATACTTACAATCCTAGGTGTAAAATCCATGTAAACGTTTCATGGAAAAATAGTTAGAACTACCAAAACCTTTCACCAGACAATCCTCGGAGAGCCTTACTAGTTGGTTTTAGAGTTAATGCACCTTCACTAGAAGAGAAGTTTAGTTTTAGGGAGACAATATTGAAATACATCCAATATAATGAATCTAAGATGCAAAATCACAAGGTTTCAATTAGGAACTTATAGATTTAAGTGAGCTAAACTATATAGATTTTACAAGAGAGGTTACCAAGTAAGCTGCTTAGTACTAATGAAGTCAATCATATGGTGTGTCAAATTTCTAAAGGATATTCTTTCAAACAAAATGAAGTTAGAGGACTATGAGATTGTAAAATTAAATAAGGACTGCTATGCAATTTTGCTTAGGAAGTTACCTCTAAAGTTTAAGGATCTTAGGAGATTGACCATCCTATGTACTATAAGTAACTTGTAAATAGACAAGGATTTGATGGTTTAATGCCTCTGTCTATCTTTAGAAAGTTAGGATTAAAAACGCCTAAGCTTACTATAGTCTCTTTATAGTTAGCTAATCGATTTGTCACCTATTTAAGAGGAATTATAGAGGACGTGCTTATTAAAGTTGAAATTTTCATTTTTCCTATTGATTTCCCAATTTTGGCTATAGAAGAGAGTAAGGATGTTACCATCATTTTAGGAAGACCATTCATAAGCACTATTGAAGTCATAGTGTATGTTAGGAAAGGAAAGTTGATTCATAAGCCCCAAGATAAAGAGATAGTGCTTGACATTCTTAATTCCACCAATTGTTCCTTTATGATTGGCACATGTAATTATATTGGAATTAGGGTTGAAGAGTAAAAGTGTCATAAGGTTCTTGTTGTTAATAAGGATAAAGTCAAGCCTAGAGGCTTATTAGTGATAAGATGATGATCATAGTCCAATTATAGTTTTACATTTTATTAAACAAGTCCTACTACTATAGACAAGGTAAAGGTCTTAAATGTTGGAAAAATCTATATTGATCTAATCAAGAGTATAACGAAAAATGTTTTAGATTTCCTACAGGATCTCTTTGACAAAAGTTTAACTCGAAAAAAAATAAGAAATTAAAGGTTTCAGACAACATGATTAAAGCTTTCCTATTGAAACAAATTTCTTCTCGTATCCTTAACCACAGTCGATCATGGATCCAACCTCTGACGACATCCACAAGTATACTGGAAGAGAATTCAAAACCTTTTTTAGAGGAAAATAGAATCGTGCTAGCAACCCTAGGGTTGCCTTCCTTATATAGTGAAAATTTTATTTTTCCTAATATTAAAATTAAATACAAATCATAATTAAAGTCTAACTCTAATTATAAGTGCAATTTAATTTTAATTAGATCAAATATCTCATATTTAACCATAACATTTCTTAAACTTTACAATTAATTCTAACTTAATTAAGTTTTGCTCTCCTCTAGTAAACCTATATGTTTTACTTATTAGATTCCTAATATGTTGGCAAGGATTGTAAATTATAATTCTACTTTATAATTAAAATTAGATATGTTAGAATTTCTTTTAATTCATCTTTAATTCTATAATTAAACAATTTATGATCATAAATTAAGATTGACATCTAGCAACATGTCATGACTACCTGAATATTAGGAATGTTAAAGTGGTTTGACAAACCTGTCTATTGATCCTTTTGTCACACAATGTTCTAATTAGAATTAAAGTATGAGATTAATATCTACTTTATATAATCTAATTATATTCGTTCTTATTAATTAGTAAATGATTTATAATTGATATTTGAAATTTTCTTTTCAAATTTTAGTTTACTCTAGCTAGAGAATTCTCAAATCATCGCTAATAAAAAATAGTAGAACATTCTTCATAATTACTTTAGGATGGCAAATCTTGTATTGATTCACATAATTATCTTCCTATAATTCATACTACATATAAGTACTACCGACTGACCCACTTTATAAAGTAGACCATAAGTAGCATCAAAATATAGTTACTCTTATATAAGATAACTTTGGCCATCTTAAGTCCAAAGATTAATTATATAATCATCATACTTGAGGAAATCCATAGATACATAAGTAATGTTCCATTTAGGATCCTCAAGATTGGGACAGTTCAATAAACTTATTATCTAATAAGTATCCACACATTTGTTTAAGTGTCTCCACACTTTAATCTATGAGATTGATTATTTTATTCATAAGAAAGAAATATAACGTATGCTAGTCTAACTGTTTAATCAATACTATGTTTTGATAAAACTACGACTAGGAATGTTTTAGGAATAACACAAATATTACAATCTAAATCTCATAATTATAGTCTCATTGTAATTTCTAATTGTATAATAATTATTTCAAAATTTTTATATTTATGATTAATTATTAAATATAATTAATAGAATGAATAAAGAGAAAGAATGCCTTTTTATTAAATAAAAATCGCAATATTATACATATGTTTACATCTAATAAATTGGCTACAAGGGTATAAACTAACAATCTCTAACTTACACTAAAGCCAATTGCCTATGTATCTAATACCATAACCATCCATATGTTTATCATGTTTTTGCTAAGACAATGACTTTGTGAGAGGATCAGGCAGATTCTCTTCAATGGGTACTCACTCTAACAAGATGTCCTTTTCGCTCCACTACCTACTAGATCAAATGAAACTTCTTGAGTACATTCTTGGACCACTAATGAGATCTTGATTCCTTCGATTGAGTAATAGCACCATTGTTGTCACAGTACAATACTATTGAATTAACAATGGTAAGAACTACTTCAAGTTTAGTGATGAACTTCTTAATCTAAACTGCTTCCTTTTTTACTTTAGAGACTATAATATACTCAGCTTCAGTTGTAGAATCTGCAATGGTTAGTTGTTTGAAACTATTTCAACTAACTACAACACCATTAAGAGTAAATATGTATCCTGATTATGGTTTATTGTCATCATGATTTAACTGCAAATTAGCATCTGAATAAACCTGAACTCTTAGTTAAGCTCCTCTATAGACCAGAAAAAATCTTTAGTCCTTATCAAGTACTTTAAGATGTTTTTAACAGCTGTCTAGTGAACTTTACAAGGATTGGTCTGATATCTGTTTGTTATGATCGAAGTATAAGAAACATCTAGTCTTATAATATCATCGTATATGTGATAGATTTAATAGTCGAAGTATATGGAATACCATCCATCTTATTTCTCTCTTCTTGTGTCTGAGGACACATACCCTTAAAGAGAGAAATCCCATGTGACATTGATAAGAATCCTTTCGTAGAATTCTTTATCCTAAACCTCTTTAGTAGTTTGTTTATGTACGTTAACTGGAATAAACTAAGCAACCCTTTTGATCTTTCCTTATAGATCCTTATTCCCATAATATAGGTTGCTTCTCCCATATCCTTCATAGAGAAGTTCTTAGATAACTAAATATTTATAGATTGTACATTGTTATGTCATTTTCTATTATTAATATGTTATCTACATATAGCACTAAGAAAATAACTACACTCCCACAAACCTTCTTATACACACATGGTTAATCCACATTTTTTTATAAAATCAAACTATTTAATTGTCTCATTAAAATGAATGTTTCAGCTCTATGACTCTTATTTAAGTCCATAAATGGAATTTTGTAACTTGTATACTCGGTCAAGAAACTTTTTAGATTCAAAAATCTCAAGTTGTATCATATATACATACTCTAATAAGTTTTCATTGATAAATGCCATTTTGGGATCCATTTGCCAAATCTCACAATTGTTGTATATAGCGATAACCAATAAGATCCTAATGGATTTAAGCATTGCTACTGGTGAAAAGGTTTCATTAAAGTCAAATCCTTACTTTTGTCTGTAACATTTTGCCTCTAGCCTTACTTTGTACATGTGTATATTGATATTCATGTTAGTTTTTCTCTTAAAAACCCACTTACACCCAATAAGTACAAAACCTTCTAATGCATCTACTAACGTCCATACTTAGTTGGTGTACATGGATTCTATTTCGAATGCCATGGCTTCATGTCATTTTAAAGAATCAATGTCTGATACTGCATCCTTAAAATTAGCATGCTCATCATCTACGAGGTGTATATCATCACTTCCCTTTTCTATATGTAGATCTAATTTAACAGGAGGATTATATATCCTACTATTGTGTTACAGGCTATGTGTCTCTTGAACTACCAGTTATACATATGATGTATTAATCTAAGGTTCATTTTCCATTTGGATTAGTTTGTAACTCTTGAACTTCTTCAAGTTCTACCTCACTCTCACTACTTTCCTTATGAAAAAATTATTTTTTTGGAATATATCATGTCTCGAGACAAATGCCTTTTACTCAAGAGGATAGTAAAGTTGATACTTAAAACTCTCTTTTGAATACCTCACAAACTTATACTTTTCTTATTAGCTTAAAGTTTACTAGACATCTTGCATTTTACATAAGCATCACATCCCCAAATCTTTAAGTATGATAATTTTGGTCTACTACTAGTCCATATCTCATATGATATTTTGTCAATCGATTTAGATATAAATATATTTAGAAAGTAAGATTGTTGTTGTTGGGTTACTCTACACCCTTGGAAAATAAGATTGTAAAGGTTACTCTTCACCTTGAAAGAATATTGTACTTGGTTGATTGATTAGTATAGAATTATCCAACAAGTAGT
>JAOXYD010014362.1:0-14972 GCA_028565735.1 Pinacopodium congolense
AATTTAATATTGTGATTTAGGTAAAGGTTGAATTAGAATTCCACATAAATGACATGAATTAAAGATTAATTCTTAAGTTTGGCCATCTTAGGTTTAATTTCCAATTCTAATGTTAGGATTGAACTTGTGATATGTAATAGTCCTAGTGATTTTCATAGGTAACAATAGGCTAATTGAATTTGTTGGTGAACTTAATCAACTTAGCTTAGAATTTTAATTCTCTAAGTTGGGCAATCCGAGCTTGTGAGATTGTGCTGTAGGCTAGTCGTTCCCTAGTTGTTAATGCTTTCATGTCGTTAAATCTAGAGAGCTTATTCTAGGTTGCCTCATGATTAGCGATAGGTTTTCTATCTTATAGAATCTATCTAAAAATGACGGAACTGAGGGTTTGAGAGCTTATTTGAACCTATAGGCTAGCATCTTATACCAATGACAAGTTATCTATTTTGAGGATCAATTATAAGTCTATAATTCCTGATATATTTTCCACCCAACTTTCTTCTTTCTTGTTTGTTTCTTGTTTGTTTGTCTTTAGTATTTAGTTTTAATGTCCTTATTTCTAAGGGTTTTGTTTTCTTTTTGACAACATTAGATATAGTAATTCACTCTAGCTCTCTGTGGGATCGACCCTGACTTGCCCTATCTACTAAGTTAAGTTAGTTAGGTATTTTTATTATTTGGTAGCTTATGACGAGCTCACCAAATTTTTGACGCCGTCGCTGGGGAGAAAGGAGGAAAGTTGTGAGAATATAATTGAGCTTATTCGAGATTGGTATCTTTGGTTCTAGGTTGACTTGAGATTCTAGTAGAATGCCAAAAATTAGGAATTGTTTTTTATTCTTGATCACCCTATAAGTAATTCCTTAATTTCAAAGCTAGGGTAGAACATGTGATACATAATCGTCCTTGGTAATACCTAAAGTAGCAATAGGTTAGTTGAATTTGTTATGATACTTAATCAATTAACTTAGGGTCTCATATCTTTAGGTGACACTTTCCAAGCTTATGAGTTAGTGGCTTAAGTTAGTCATTCCCTAGTTTGTAAAGCTGCCGTGTCGTTAAATCTAGAGAGCTTGTTCTAGGTTGCCTCATGGTTAGGGATGAGTTTTCTATCGTATAGGACTTATCTAAAATTGGAGGAACAGAGGGTTTGAGAGCTTGTTTGAACCTATAGGCTAACACCATAATCAGAATACCTTATATTTAGATTCAAGGATCAAAGATCATCCCGACATCCCGAAAGCATTTCCAACCCGTTTCTTTATCATTGTTATTTACCTTATCTTTATTTGATTTATATCTTGCTGTTTGTTTAAATTCTTGCAATTTAGCTTAGTTCATCTACATAACTTCAGGGTGTTTTCTTTGATTTTGTTTGCAACATTTGGAATAATAATTGCATCTCAACTCTCTGTGGGTTCGACCCTAACTCACCACTACTACATAGTTTTGGAAGTTAGGAATTTATTATTTGGTAGTTGGCGACAGTCTATCACAAATCATATGTGAGTATGGATTTTATAAGCTCCTTTAAAGTAAGATGTTCAAGTATTTAGCCTCTTAGATTGATATCACCTTGGCTTCCTTTGTCTTCAATATAACCTAAAGAATTTTCCTTACTAATTTATTGTTAGTATAAGATTTACCAAAACCTTTTAATGCATTAGTAATGTTAGTAAACCTAGTATACATGTTATAAATGCTTTCATTATGTTAACAACTCATATTAGTGAATAAGTATATACAACTTACTTTTCTTCGCTTGATTTGTTCCCCTATGTGTGACTTCTAATGTATGACATATTTGATGCACTATTCACACTTGGACACCCTGTTAAACTCATTCCTATCTAATTTAACAAAATAAAATATGAATTGTCTTATTGTTTAAATAAATCATTTTTTATCCTTATTACTCCATTTTTCTTTCATTTGAAGCACCTTTTATACGCCTATAACTTTTATGGGAGTGTATGGATCAATTAAGATTATTTTACATAAGTCCATATTTTTAACCATAAGAAAAACCTTCATCATAGTTTTCTAATAAAGATAATCATTCCCATAAAAGAAGGGTGCTCTACTTATATTTTGCCCCTCTTAATTAGATGATGCTATTAAATGTGCCATTATAATCTTTTATTCATTAATTTCATTAGAAAGTCTATAGGCATAAAGTGAACCTCACTTTGATACCTATTATTAGTCCTAATGGCACATAAGAGGAGGTGAATTAGTTGCTTAAATAATTTTAAGTGAAGTCACCTAAACTGGTTTTGTAATATATGTAATCCTTAAACCATAATTCAACATAAATGATGATATTATGAATATGAAAAGTGAACGTAAGATGAATATAATAAAAATATCCAAATAATTGTAATAAAGAGTTAAAGAGAGGCTGAATAAATAATTTATATGTTTTAGGCAATATTCTTTATTTTCCAAGTCCACTCTCTAAGATCACACTTGAAAATTTCATTAATCAATTAACTATTGTACAACTTCTTCTTTGGGTGAAGAGCAACTCTTATAAAATCCCAACCTTCCTTTAGTGAAAGTACCTTATAAAAATCTTTCTCAAAGGTGAAGAGGAACTTTTCAATTTAATTCCAATCCCAATAATTCAAAAGCCCCTTTAATAATATCTATTACACCTCAAAAGTATTTCATTTGAAAATCCAATAACTAAGGACTTAATTATGCTCAAAGCTTTTCAAGATGAAAAATTAGAGTGAAAAACCACTTGAAAGCTTTTAGAAAACAATAAAAATAATTTAATTTGGATTGTGAACCATAAAGAACATAAAAACTTGCTTAAAAACACCAAAGAAATGCGAAAAACTCAAAAACTATAACAAAAGCTTCTTTGATCTCTTTAATGTTCAAAAACACATTAAACATTCATAAAGATTCTTTTACAATAATTAAACTATGTATTTTTATGGTGATTCCAAGCTCAAAATGCTATTAAAGTCTCAAACTAGTCATTAGAAATGATCATAAATCCCTTAGACTCCAAAAATTTGTTGTTATAGTGTTTGTCAGACACCACAACGATGCATCATGATAACACCATCATACACCATTGTTCTGCCTCTCTATTCATATCCCTTTTTATAGTCATCATTAATACTTTGTAAATATTTCAGGATTATAATGACAATGCTGAGGTCACCATTGTATATCGCCATTATGCTACTAGAAATAGGTTACTAGATAACTTGGACTACAATGGCTTCGTTCAACAAATCACTTAAGGGTACTGTTGTGTATTTGTAAAACTCTTCAAAACTTTATTACAACAAATCCAAACACCTAAACCTTGAGTAAAAAAACTAAAAAGTTCACCAAAATGATTTTTTTCATGGACTTAAAATATTTTTATTCATGCAATTTTAAATACACTTTGAAAATTTTCAACTCAAAATTAATTCTAGATAACTCCTAAACATTCTAAAAACCATACTTTTCACTTCAAAACCAGTTCATATAAGTTTTAGATCATCTCTAAAATAATTTTAAAATTAAGATATTTCAATTGAACACAAAAACAAAATTTGACTTGATTTTTGAAAATTTTGTGCACTTTTGAAAAAAAAATGTTATATGAATCCAAATTTAAGCCCCAAAGGTATTAACCTTCAAATAAAAACTACATCCAAACTATCTAAATTAAGTTCTTGAAGCTCTCAAATTGCTTGATCTTACTTTATACTAAAATTTTTATCTTTAACTCTAAACTTTTCACCTTAAACCATGGTCAAGATCTTTCAAACCTTTCCTAATAAAACCAATCATTAGTAATTAGTTTGTTTTGTTATTATTGAAACTAAGATTGAAAACTCTCTTGCTTTAAAAAATTAGATGAAAAATAATAGAGAAAAAGTTTCTGACCTTCTATAAATCATTTTACTTTATTAAATCAATTTGATTATATTATGACAGTTGTTGAAAAATCTAGAGACCTCAATACCATGACACTTAATGAACTCTCATCCTCACTGGAATCCTGTGAGATATGGATGAATGACAGATCAATTGGCACAATTAAATAATCATTGAAAGCATAAATGAATTTGATAATTAAAATAAAGGTAGCCTTACATAAGGTAAAATCTAGTTTAAAAGGGCAGAATTATAAAACTAGAGAACGAAAATTTTCTAAAGTTAATAAAAAAATTTGCAAAAGGTAATGAGTCTTCACATAATAAATATAATATTAAGTATTTATAAATCTAAAATTAATAGTTTTAAGTATTAGAAGCATAAGCATTGTCAGTCTACTTGTAGATAATGGATTAAATGTTACAATTGCAAAAAGTAGGGTTAACATATAAGAAAATACCTTGAAAGAAAAATAGATAATAGCAAAAGTCACAACCTTATTATTCATTAGTCATATAATTATAGAAAGTAATGATAGCTAATGATTTTTAGGTTTAAGCTATAGTAACCACTTGAGTGGAAATAAGAAGTCTTTTATAAGTTAGATGGCTCATTAACTCTTCTGTAAAATCTAGTGATAAGTACAAAATTTCAATTTTGAGAAAAGGAAAAATTACTACTAGACTGGAGGATGGGTCTTAGAATTACATTTTTAAATTATTCTATGCTCTTAGTATTTATTAGAATTTGCTAAGTAGGGGACAAAAAATATAAAAAGGTAATGAATTATGCTTTAACAAATAGAGGTACATTACTAATAATGCTAAAAAGGGTTTGATATTAAAGAAAAAATGTCAACTAGTCACCTATTCCCAATAAACATCAATTATAATGATTTTTATAATTGTAGTTCTATGATTATTCATGATAATTGGCTATGGCATTTACGTTTTAGGCATTTGAATTTTAAAAGCGTAAAATTTCTTACAGTCAAAAAGTGGGTTTCAAACTTGCCGAACATTCAAGTTCCCGATCAAATGTATCAGATTTTTATTGCGAGTAAGAAGCATAAAGATCTATTTCCTTACTAGATGAGCATAGAGACCTAAGAGACCATTAGAGGTTTTGCATTCAGACTTATGTTAAGTGAAAGTTTCATCTAATGGACATAACAAGTATTTCATTATTTTCATTGATGATTTTAGCAAGAAAGATGGTTTTATTTTCTTAAGTATAAATTTGATGCATGTGGAGTGCCAAAAAATTTTGTTGGAGATGTTGAAAAATAAAGTGGATATTCTCTTAAAACTTTAAGAATGAAAAGAGGTATAGAATACATTGTATGCTATGATATCTTAAGAAAGCATGGTATTAAACATTAGTTGACTACTAGATACACCCTTAAGCAAAATAAAGTGGCAAAAAGGAAAACTACAGCTGTTATAAATATAATGAGAAGTAACTTCCATTATAAAAAGTTGTTAAAAAAGTTTTTGGTGAAAGTAATGTCTCACGTTATTTATATCTTGAATAGGTGCCTTATTAAAAGCATTCATGATAAAACTCTAGAAGAAGCTTAGATTGGACTAAAGCCTAATCTTAGTCACTTAAAGGTATTTAGATATATAGCTTATACATATATACTTGATGAGTTGGGAAAGAAGCTAGATGAGAAGGGAAAAAATGCATCTTCATTGGTTATAATTTAGAAACAAAAGGCTATAAGCTATACAATCCAAAGAATTAGAAGGTAAATGTTAGTAGAGATCTCATGTTTCATGAAGATGGTATCTAGGATTGGTAAAAAAGGGAAATGAGATCATTGTTAACACCTATGATGATAAACAATAATGTGGGAATAAGAAATCAAAATGGTGAATTATCTTCTCCAATGTCCAATGAGCCATCTATATTGAGTCTAGGGAATCAAATGCTTCTAACCTCTAATTAGAGATCATCATCCACCTACTTATCTACAAGATTATATGGTTGATGATGATCATGATTCTAATGATGATGATGAAAAAGATGTTGCCTATTAAATTTTCTTTGGAGATCATGATCCTATGATGTTTGAGGAAGCAATTAATGATGATTGTTAGATTAAAGTAATAGATGAGGAGACTCATCCCATTAAAGGAATAATATAGGGGACTCTACGAAAAGGAAAGAAATTGATTGGTGTTAAATGGGTGTGGAAGACAAAATACAAGCCTAATGGAGAGGTGGAACACTTCAAGGCACATTTATTTTCTAAATGGTATAAGCAAAAGTCAAGAATCGATTATTTTAAAGTATTTTCTCCTATTGTTAGATTGGAATCTGTGTGTATAGTCATCTATTCTATTGCTTAAAATCATTGAAAAATTTCAAATGAATGTCAAGTCTACTTTATTAATTGGTATGCTTGAAGAAAAGACGTCTATTTTGAGGAATATCAAGTTATGTGAAACAAAAGAAAGAAAAAAAAAGTTTATAGACTGAAAAAGAACAATAAGCACCTCAAGCATAATAAGAACCTTATGCATGACATACTCAAATTCATAAGTACTTTATTAGTAATGGTTTCATAAATGTGTAGATGAATATGTCTTATATGTCAAAACTAGTAAGAATGGAGATATTGTCATTATTTGCTTGTACTTGGATAACTTGACCTTCACTAACAACAATCTAAAGCTATTGTTAGAATTTAGGGAGGCCATAATTATTCAATTCAAATGACAAATACGGGCTTGGTGTCTTACTTTCTTAGTATTAAGGTAAAGCCAACTAATAAGGATATTTTTATCTCACAAAATAAAAAAGTACAAGATATTTTGAAAAGATTCAAAATGAAAGCTTGTAAGATAATATTAGCTTTGGTCAAAGAACGGTTGAAGATAAGAAAAGAAGGAAGTAGTGAATTGGTTGACGCAAAGAATTTAGAAGACTTATTGGGAGTTTGAGATATTTGACTGTTATAAAACCTAACATAAGAATTTAGAAGAGTTATTAGGAGTTTGAAATATTTAACTATTATAAGACCTGACATAGTCTATAGATTTATATTTATAAGTAAATTTATAGATTCACCGTGTTAATCTCATTGGTAAGCTACAAAGCGCATCTTGAGATATATCAAAAATACGCTTAATGAGGACATATTCTATTAAAATACTAACAAAGTGGAGTTAGTTAGGTATACATATAGTGATTGAGTAAAAGATGTTGAGAATTGTTAAAGTACTTATGGATATTTGTTTCATCTTGGTTCAAGAATGTTTTCTTAGTCTTCAAAGAAACAATAAGTAGTTACCTTATTAATAGAAGAAATATTGTATATAGTAAAAATGAGTCGTGTTAAGAATGGTTAGTGAGCTATATCATTGACAAAATAATTAAACCAAAATTGTTGGTAACAATAAATCAATGATTGCTTTAAATAAGGATTTAATGTTCCATAGTTGTAGTAAATACATCAATATAAAGTATCATTACATTTGAGACTTATTAAAAGATAAAATAAATAGTAGTTGAGTTTTATACATTTGAAGATCAAACTACAAAATTTTTTTATCAACCCACTTAAAATTGGTTCATTTTTTAAGTTAAAAAAGATGCTAGGAATGATAAAGGCAAACTTAGTTTAACGAAAGAAATATTTGTCATTAAATTAAGTTTTACTTAACTATTAGTTTTAAAGTCCTAAATAAAATTGCTAATTAAAATTTTATTTTAAGTCAAATATTAAATAGTTTTAGTTAGTTTATAATTAGGATTATGAGTCTATATATGAGAACATTTTATTTAGTTTTTATTATATCAACATATCAAACAAATAAATAGTATACAGTTTATTATCACTATGTCTTTTCTTTTATAACTGTTAACATTGTAAGATTTTACTATGATATTTTCATCTCTCCATATCAAAGTAGTTAAAAGGATGATGTAAAGATATGGAGGAGCTTATTTCTAGCTTAAGTTTGCTTGACAAACTTCCTTAAGTCTTAAAGTTTGGTTAATAAACTTTTTTGTCTTGATGTGTATGTATATATATATGTCTAAGTAATGAAAAACATATGTTTTCTACTCTTTTATGTTTAATGTAGTAAAAACTTACAAATGGTATCATAGCACATTTTCTTAATGGACTTGTGAGTTACGGGTTGTTTTTTCTTCAATTTTTGTGAGGTGTGAGAGATCTAACATGTGAGGGAGATATAAGGATGGCTTCTAACAACTATGTAGTTATGGTACCTCTAGTTTTTATTAAATAAAATTATCACATATGGGCAATTAAGATGAAGGCATACCTGAAGGCTCAAAGTTTATGGGATTTGGTGGTGAACGATGTAGATCCACCTGCTTTAAGAGTTAATATAACCTTAGCTTAGTTGAAGAAACATGAAGAAGATCTAGTTAAAAAGCCAATAGCTTTTACTTACTTGCATTCAACCTTATTAGGTGTAATCTTTAATAGGATAATGGCATATACGACTCCAAAGGAAGCATGGGATAAGTTAAAGGTTGATTTGAAGGTAGTGAAATGGTGAAAATAGTGCAACTCGTAAATTTAAAATGTAAGTTTAAGATGCTAAGGATGAGAGAAGCAGACACAGTAAAAGAGTAGTCCTCAAAACTTTTAAATATTGTAAACAAGATAAGGCTTCTTGGGGAAGATTTCAATGATTTAAAAGTGGTAGAGAAAATACTTATTAGTCTGCCAACAAAGTTTAAAGCTAAAATTTTTATAATTAAAGAGTCTTGTACCTTGAAAACTCTTTCAGTTGTTGAGCTCATTAGTAAGTTACAAACTTAAAAGCAAAGATCAAACATGAGGAATGAAGGAGAAGGTGCAATGGAAGGGGAATTTCAATAAAGATTCAAAGGGAAATCACTTTCTAAAGAATGAAAAAGGAATAGTAGAAAGAAGATTTGAACAATGAAGGCTATTGGGAACTATAAAGAACCAAGTAAGGAGGGAAATTTTCCTATTTATAAAGTGTGCCAAAGAGATAATCATCTTGAAAAGGGTTGTTTGTACAAGGAAAATGGCCTATTCAATGTACATTCTATAAGAAGATGGATGACAATAAATGAAACAATAGAATTAAGTAAAAATAAATTAAAAACAACCGTAGCAATAAGTTAATTTTATAGATGAGAAGGGAGGAAGCTGATGACAGCTTATTTTTTGCCTTTATTTCAAATCAAGATTGTTGCGATCAAACCTAGTTCATTGATAGTGGATACACTAGCCATATGTTAAGAGATGAAACCATGTTCAATAATCTTAGTAAATTAATTAGACTAAAAGTTAGACTTAGATATGAAAAAGTGGTTCAAGCTCAAAGGCATGGTTCTATGAAAGTGCACACGAAGCAAGGCACTAGATATATTCATGATTTTTTATTCATTCCTTGTCTAACACAAAATTTATTGAGTGTGTCACAAATGCTTTCAAATGGATATTCATTATCTTTTAAGGATAAGTCTTGCTCTATTTATGATGCTCATGATTATTTAATTACAAAAGTAGCCATGGTTGAAAGGAGTTTTCCTATAAACTAGCATAAGATGAATGATAAGATGAATTATGTTATTAAGGTTCAATCTTTAATTTTTCATAAAAGGCATGGACATTTTAATTTTTTTCTTTAAAAAGCATGCAATCAAAGGGTTTAACAAGAGACTTACTTGAAATTTCTGTAGTTGATGATGCATGTGATGCATAACCTATCATTTTCAATAAATACATCATGGAGGAAAAAATAAAAATTAGAATTGGTTCACACAGGTGTCTATGGACCAATGAATACAGAATCTTTGAGTAACAACAAATATTTTATGCACTTTATAGATGATTTTTCAAGAAAGACATGGGTTTACTTCTTGAACAACAAATCACAGGTCTTCACTGTGTTTAAAAGATACGAAAATAAGGATGAAACTCAAAGTGGATGAAAAATAAATTGGTTTAGGTCTAATAATGGCAAAGAGTAGACCTCAAACGAATTTGATAAAAATTTGCACAGATATGAGAATTAGTCATTAATTGACTGTAGGTTACTCACCTCAACAAAATAGAGTTTTAAAAAGGAAAAAAAGAATAGTTATAGAAATAACAAGGACCATGATGGCTGACAAGAAATTAGCATTAAGGTTTTGGGCAGAAGCTGTTAATACAACTGTGTATCTCTGGAATAGCCTGCCAACTAATGTTATAGAAGGAAAGACATCAATTAAGGCATGGAATGGTGTCAAACTTATTGCTAAACATTTAAAAACCTTTGGTTCAATTTGTTATATACACATTCCATTTGTAAAAAGGACTAGGTTAGATTAAAAACCTAAACAGGGCATTTTCTTAGGATATTCATAAATGTTTAAAGGTTATAAGGTATATAACTTGGAAACTCATAAAGTTTTTGTTATTAGAGATGTTATGGTAAATGAAAAATCTTTTCAAAATTGGAAAAGGGTTATATTGACAAAGATAAAGATTAGATAAAGGGTTCTTCGCTTCTAACTCTACCTTAAAAGGCTCAACTATAGAAATTGAATAAAGTAAGTTTGATGACTCTTCAGCTGATTCTCTAACTCCTAAGACTAAATCTTTGTCTAAGATTTATGAAAAATGTAGTTATACTGCTATGGAATCAAGTTCTTATTATAAATCAGCCATATATGAAGAATGGAGACATGCTATGAAGGAAAAAATTGAAAAAATTGAGAAAAATAATAATTGGAAACTTGTGGATAGACTTGATAAAAAGAATATCATTGGTATAAAGTGGGATTTTCACACTAAATTGAATCCTAATAATTCCATACATAGGCATAAGGTCTGGTTAGATGTTGAAGGGTATTCACAACAAGCTGGGATTGATTATGGTGATACTTATGCAAAAGTTGCATGACATGAAACCATAAGGTTACTTTTAGCCTTAGCAACCCCATTATAGTGACAGGTGTTCCATTTTGATGTTAAATTAGCCTTTCTCAATGGTGAACTTAAGGAGGAGCCATTTGTTGAGCAACCAGGTCGTTTTAAGATTCATGAAGATGAAGATAAAGTGCATAAGCTAAATAAAGCCTTATATGACTTAAAATAGGCCCTTAGAGCCTAGTATAATAAGATTGATTCACATTTGACTCATTATAGTTTTGTTAGAAGTGAAAATCAGGCCACTTTATATGTCAAAAAGTTGGTGCAAAGGTGTTGATTGTGTCTATCTATGTAGACAACATGTTGATTACAAGAAGTGATATATTTTTTATCAACGAGTTCAAGAAGAAAATGGAATTTGTTTTTGAAATGTTAGACTTGGGGCATGTCACTTGTTTTCTTATAATGGAGATTAGCCAAACAGATGTCGACGTCTTCATTTCCTAAAGGAAATATGCATTAGATTTGTTAAAGAAATTTAAAATGGAAAAGAGTAATTTAGTTACAACTATGTTGGTTTATAATGAAAAGATTTCTAAAGTTGAAAAAAGAAAAGATATTGATTCAAGTTATTATAGAGGTCTGATGCGAAGCTTATTATATTTGATAGCCTTAACATTAGATTTAATGTTTGCAGTAAGTGTTTTATCTAGATACAAGCAAGCATTTGGTATGGTTCACTTGAGAGCAGCTAAACGGGTATTAAGGTATGTTAAAGGGACTACTGATTTTGGTATTTGGTACACAAAAGTTAATGACGCAAAATTTATAAGATTTTCATATATTGATTAGGCTAGACGTCTTGATGATAAGAAGAGCACCACAATTTATATTTTCTCCTTAGGGTTTGGTACATTTTCATAAGTATTAAGGAAGTAAGATATTGTGGCTCAATCAACTATAGAGGCTAAATATATTGCCTCCACTGCTTCAGCAAACCAAGCCATATGATTAAGGAAAATGTTAATTGATCTCCATCAAATTCAAGAGGATGCTACTATGACAAATGTTGACAATCAATCTATGATAGGGGTTAAGGAATGAAGATGGAAAGAACTTGGACTGACGAACAGAAAAAAAAGGGTAAGTACTATTAATTTCTCTGTCCCTTTTCTATCTCATTTGTACTTTTTATATAGAGAATATTTCATAATAGAATTATTAGGCTTATGAAATTTGTTATCTTACATAACTAATTGGCTTTATAATATTCTTTAATTTCTAACATAAATTTTCATCCAAATAGGTGATTGGGTCTTGTGTTTGGGCGTTGCTTTGCTTGGGTTAACTACTGTAGTTGCTGGATCCTCTTCTTCTGTGGTTGGGTCGCTTTGTTCAGATGTCTCCTGGCCTCTTGTATCATTGCTAGGCCCTAGAAGACTGACCTTGCCCTCAAGGTCAAAATTAGGGTAAGCTTGGCGAAAATTCATGAGAGGCTCCTAGGTAGCTTCATTTTTGGCTTGCGAGTTCCACTGAACCAGAACTTGTGGAACGATCTTGCCTTGAATGGTTAGACGACGGCTTCCTAGAATGCGCAGGGGAGTTGGGATCAGTTAGCCATTGATGGTAATTACTGGCAGTGGACCTAGTTGAGCTGGAGATGGTCCACGACATCTCTTGAGGAGGAAGACGTGAAAAATAGGATGGATAGAGGTCATCGGTGTAAGTTCCAGCTCATAGGCTACCGAACCGATTGGGCAGAGGACACGAAAAGGACCGTAAAAGAGCTTGGCTAGCTTCTGTTAGGTGCATTTGAAGAGGGAGATTTGGAGATAGGGGGCTAGTTTGAGGTAGACTAGTCACCAACGCTAAACGTCTGATCTTTTTGGTGGCTATCGACTTGTTGTTTCATGCGGAGGCAAGCGCGACCCAGGTTGATATAGATATGGGCTAAAGCTTGAGTGCACTACTGTAAAGCTTTTACAAGATCAGAGATATTGGTGTCATCTGGGCGAAAGGATGGAAGGAGGGGTGGTGGCCGACCGTACAAAGTCTGGAAGGTAGACATCTGGAGAGATGAATGGTGAGATGTGTTATACCAATATTCGGCGAGGTGTAGATATTTAGATCAGTAACAAGGTTTATCGGAGACAAATCATTGAAGATAAGTTTCCAAGCAACGGTTAATAACCTCCGACTGTCCATTAGTCTTAGGATGGTAGGTGGTACTGTAGCTTAGTTTGGTTCCCTTCAGTCGAAATAATTCTTGCCAAAATTTACTAAGAAAAACTGGGTCTCTATCGTTAACAATTGATTTGGGAACTCCGTGTAATTTGTAAATGTCCTCTAAGAAAATGATGGTAAGGGAGCTGGCGATATAGTGCTTGGGCAGCGAAAGAAAGTGACTATATTTAGTGAGGTGATTCACGATAACCTAGATGGTAGTGAACCCGCGAGATGGAGGAAGATGAGTGATGAAGTCCATAATAAGGTCTTCCTAGACTTGAACCGGAATAGGGAGTGGCTAGAGAAGCCCATTAGGATTGTCTGTTGAGTATTTATTCTATTGGCAGATAGAGCATTCTAAGGTAAAAATTTTGACATCTTTGTACATGTCAGACCAATGGAAGAGAGCAACAAGGCGGGCAACGGTGGCCTTGATGCCATAATGACCCACCGCAGGTAAAAAGTGGAACTCCTGTAACAATTGTGGCTGAAGACCAAAGTCAGGCAGAATGTGTAAGATGCTTTGAAAGTAAAGTAAGCCATCTTTTAGTAAGAATTGCCTTTGCATTGATGTGTATAACTGTAGTTTCTACATTAGGAGTTGTCTGGCAAGGTTAGTGTTATAGAAGATTCGCAGTTGATCGAGGAAGAGAGGCTGAGGTGATGAGACAGCAATGAAAATCGATTGATCTTGGACAGGAATGTGAGAAAGAGCATCCACTACTCTGTTGGCAGTTTTAGGTTTGTAGCGAATCTCAAAATCAAAACAAATGAGTTTAGCCACCCATTTATGTTGATCTGGTGTTTGAATAACCCAAGTCAATAAATTCTTTAAGCTGCATTGGTTAGTGTAAATGATGAAATGGTGGCCCAACAAAAAATAACGCCATTTCTTGATTGCCTCAGTGATGGAAAAGAGCTCCCCTGATATAAGTGAAAGGTATTTGCATGCAAGGGCCTAGTTTCTTGCTGAAAAAAGCCACTGGATGACCATTCTGAAGTAAAACAGCTCCTATAACTGTGTTAGATGCATTGCATTCTAAAGTAAACAGAATAGTAAAATCAGGAAATTGTAAGACTGGAGTAGTAGTCATAGCAAACTTAAGGTTTAGGAAAGCCTGCGCAGCCTGCGATCTTAAGTTGACCATGTTTCAACAAATTAATAAGAGGACTAGCGATAGATGCATACTGTAGCACAAAAAGGCGGTAGCAGCCTATCGAAACCAGAAATCCACGCAATTTAGTGATGGTGCATGGTTCTAGCCAATCTGTGAGATCTTGTATTTTATCTGAGTCTACACTAACCCTTACTGCTGAGATAATATGGCCTAGATAAGCCACTGAAGTCACTCTAAAAACACACTTAGAAAACTTAGCAAAAAACTGGTTAGTCTACAATAGCTGCAAAATTGAGTTGAGATGTTCTAGGTGAGCGGTCCATATAGAACTATAAACTAAGATGTCATCAAAGAAAACTAATACAAAGCGACGGAGAAAATTGAGAAATTAATCATTCATAGTAGCTTGAAATATTGTTAGGCCATTAGCTAACCCGAAAGGCATTATCAAAAATTCAAAATGACCATCCACCATTCGAAAAGAGGTCTTATGACTGTCTTAGGTTGGCACACGAATATGGTGATAACTAGATCGTAAGTCTATGCGAGAGAAGAATTTCGCCCTATGTAATTCATCCAAGAGTTCATCCACAATAGGAATAGGAAACCTGCCGGAACGGTCAAGGCATTTAAGGCACAGTAATCCACACAAAAACGCAATGTGCCGTCCTTTTTCTTAACTAGTAATACTGGAGAAGAGAAAGGACTATTGCTTGGCTTAATAATGCCTGCAGAGAGCATATCCTTAATAATAGTAGTCATGTCCTCTTTCTAAAATTCTGGGTAGCGGTATGGTTTAATGTTAACAGGAGTGGAGGTAGGTTTAAGGTGAATGTGATGGTCATGGAAACATGGAGGAGGTAAAC
>JAOXYD010014372.1:0-14972 GCA_028565735.1 Pinacopodium congolense
CTAAGTGTTTGAAGCTTAGGCTATCAAAGAAGGAAAAGAAGAGAGAAGCTAGAGCTTCTCTCACTACTATGATCTGAAATCTCTAGATTCTCCGCATGTTATCTGTTGTTTTTGGTTGTATGCAGATGCTGGAAGACTCCCCTCACATTCCAGGAGACAAGGGACTTAATTAAGATCACGGCAATGTTGAAATATGGACGCTATGGAGTTGAAATTGTTGACTTGGAGTTCAATGGCACCCTGCCTCCCTACAACAGCACCATTACAAGGTGCCGTTATAGGTCGAAACCTAGACAGTTTAATGGCCCCCTATTCTTCAGCAACGGCACTCTCTCCTAGTGCCATTAATGGGCAGAAATAAGAGGAGTTCTTGATGTTTTTGATCCAATCTTCATCATTAAGCTCCATTCTGCAAATCAAACATAATAAGGCATCAATTAAACAATTAAACACTAAATTAGGAGTCATAATTCAACAAATTAACCATGAAAATCATATCAATTTGACCCCTATCACATGTGCTTTATGGCATATAACGAGATATGTTCTTCTCTTAGTGAAGATGATTATGATTATGATTATACTCATGATGAGTGTTATAATACATAAAAAGCACAAGAAAGCTTTAGAAGAATTAGATGAGTGTAAGATGGAAAATAATGACCTTAGAAAAGATATAACCATGATGAATAAAGACAATGATGAGCTTGCAAATGAAAATAGGTCCTTAGAGAAAGAAATTGAATCCCTCAAGGAATCATTTGAAAAATTCAACAAGGGAAAAAGAAAACTACATACTTTATTGAGTGTTCAAAAGTTTAGAAAAAATAAACATGGTTTAGGATAATAATGAAAATGAGACATCTACTAGTAAGACTGTTTTTGTGAAGACAAAGAACTTAGAAGATGAATATACTCCTAGGAATGTTCAGAATGCACCTAGTAGACCGCAACTTAAGCATCAGGCATTAAAATACACATCAAGACCTAGAAATTTTTCCCAACATTGATTTAATGATAGAAGGACCTTCACGCATCCTAGGCAATATATTCAACAAAGTTCCTATAATGATCTTAGATATAGAAATGATTATACAAATGCATATAGGACTTACCCTCCATTGTTTTGCATGTATGGTGGCTATTATAGACATATTGCTTATTTTTATTTTGATTGTCTAAATTATTTTTCTAAATGTGACAAGGATTATAATTTTTAGAAGACAAAAACAATGTGGATTCCAAAAATTAGATAGTTTTTCAAATTTTGTTTTTCTATTATCTATTATTTTATGTTTATTATTTATTCGACTTGATGAAGTTTTTACTGACGTTCTCATAGGATCGGTTGACCGAACAACTAACATCGGTTTACTTAAGGTAGTTCGGTTGATTGATGGACAAGTCCGGTCGACCTACAGATCAAGTTTTTGTGTTTGGTCGATCGATGTGCTAGTTCAGTCGACCGATAGGTTAAAATTTTCATTTTCTCTCCATAATTTATAAATTTACTTAAGTTTTCAAGTTGTATTGTGTTTTAACTATGTCTATTAAATTCTTGGCCATACTTTCAAAGTTGTGATAGTCTTTCTTTGTAATCTCTGTCTATGTAAATTTTATTTGAATTTATAGTTTAAAAGGGTATGGATTAGGTATATTAACATATAAGGACCCTAAATAAGATGGATACCTAAATTGTTATTTTTTCTTGTAGGACAAGGGAAGAAAAAAATGATATATAGATAGTGGTTGGTCACGACATATTACTAGGGACCCCTCACAGTTTATTACGTTTAAAAGCAAGGATGGAGGATTCATTACGTTTAGAGATAATGCCAAGGGTAAGGTAATTGGCATTGGAAAAGTAGGTAAAGATAACTTTCCTTTAATTGATAATGTTTTACTTATTGAAGATTTGAAATATAACTTATTAAGTGTAAGTCAATTATGTGATAATAACTACAAAGCTAGTTTCATAGGAGATGAATGTGTTGTCTCTAAGATAGCTAACGATAGTATTGTGTTCTTAAGAAAAGGGAAGAAAATATTTACATTGTTAATCTATATTGTGTCACTAATCTTAAAGATAAGTGTTTAATTTCCTTGAGTGAATGCGCTTGGACTTGGCACTGACAACTTGGACATACAAGTATAGATCTCCTCTCAAAGATCAATTCAAAACAACTTATTAGAGGACTTCCAACTATAAAGTACGAAAAAGACAAAATTTTTAGAGCATGTCAAATGGGAAAACAAGTAAGAAGCGCCTTTCAAAGCAAGAAATTGGTAACATCTTCTAGACCCTTTGAACTAATTCATATGGATTTATTTGGTCCTAATAGAGTAGCTAGTTTAGGAAGAAAATCATATGCATTTGTTATTGTTAATGGTTTCAGTCATTTTACTTGGGTCTTATTCTTAAGTTCGAAAAATGAATATTTTAAATCTTTTGTTAGTTTTATAAAGAAAATTCAAAATGAAAAGTCCTTATCTATTGCATTCAATAGAAGTGATTATGGTAGAGAATTCGAAAATGACATGTTTGAATGCTTTTGAGATGATCATGGTATTGCGCATAATTTTTTTGCGTTGAGGACACCTCAATAAAACGGTGTAGTAGAAAGGAAAAATAGATCTTTACAAGAAATGTCATGAACTATGATAAATGAATATAATTTGACAAAATATTTTTGGGCTGAAACCGTTGCATGTGCATGTCACGTCATATATAGGGTGAACATTATACATAAGCTAGATAAAACACCTTATGAACTTTTGAGAGGCAAGAAACCAAGAATTAATCATTTCAAGGTTTTTGGTTGCAAATGTTATATTTTGAATACTAAAGATAGTTTGGAAAAATTCGATTCTAAAACAAATGAAGGAATTTTCTTAGGATACTCTTTATCTAGTAAAGCATAAAAAGTTTACAACAAGAACTCTCATGTCATAGAAGAAACTATGCACGTTGTTTTTTACGAAACTAATCCTTTCGAAAGAAAGAAAGTACTTGAGTTTGATGATTCAGATTTATCCAAGGCATTAGAACATTTTTCACTTAAAGCCAACGGACAAACATCACAAATTGCTAAACCAAGTAGTGAAGGAGGACATGAAGAGCTACTAAGAGATTGGAGATACAAGAAGAATCATCTCGACGATCAAATTATAGGTGATGTTCACCAAAGGGTAACCGTTAGATCTCAACTTAATTTATCTTATATTGCTTCCATTTCAAAGATTGGACTTAAAACAATAGAAGAAGCTTTAAATGATGAGAATTGGATTTTAGCAATGAATGAGGAATTGGAACAATTTAAACAAAACAAAGTTTGGATCTTAGTACTTAGACTTGTAGATCATCCTACCATAGGTACTAAATGGGTTTTTAATAATAAAATAGATAAACAAGGTAACATCATTAGAAACAAAAAAAGACTAGTAGCTAAAGGGTATAAGTAAGAAGAAGGAATAGATTATGATAAGCTGTTTGCCTCCGTAGCTAGGTTAGAGGCTATTAGACTACTTCTTACATTTGAAACTCACATTGGTTTTAAATTGTTTCAAATGGATGTTAAAAATATGTTTTTAAATGAATTTATTTAAGAAGAGGTGGATGTTGAACAACCCCCTGGTTTGAACATCATGATGCATTCGAACATTTTTTTAAATTTTCTAAATCATTGTATGGTTTAAAACAAGCACCTAGATCTTGGTATGATAGATCGAGTACAGTTTTGCTTGACAATGGTTTTGAAAAAGGGAAAGTAGACATAACCTTATTTATTAAGAAAGATCAAAGTGTTTTATTAATTGTTCAAATATATGTTGATGGTATTATTTTTGATGCTACTAATAAACATTTTTGTGAGGATTTTACTAAGTGTATGGGTAGGGAGTTCAAAATGAGTATTATGGGAGAATTGAACTTATTCATCGAACTCTAAATTAAACAAATGAAGGATGGTATCTTCATAAATCAATCAAAGTATACAGGAGAGATTCTAAAGCAGTTTAGATTGGATCAAACAAAGCCTTTAGGCACTCCCATGAGCACATCTACCAAGTTGAATAAAGATAAAGATAGAAAAAAGGTAGATGTAAAACTCTTTCGAGGTATCATTGGAAGTTTGTTGTATTTAACTGTTAGTCATCCAGATATTATGTTGAGTATTTGTTTGTGTGCACATTTTCAATCTTCTCTTAAGGATTCTTATTTGTTAGCCGTTAAACCTATTTTTCTATATTTGTGTGGTGCTTTAAATTTATGACTATGATATCATATAAATGCAACCAATATTCTAATTTCGATTATGCAGGTAGTTTATTAGATAGGAAAAGTAAATCCGATGCATGTCACTTTTTAGGAAATACATTAGTTTCATGGTTTTGTAGAAAATGAAACTTTGTTGCATTATCTACGATAGAAGCTGAATATGTAGCCGTTAGTAGTTGTTGCACTTAAGTGTTGTGGCTTAGATAACAACTTAGGGATTATGGTTTACATCTTGATAAAATCCCTATTCGGTGTGACAATACAAGTACGATTTTTTTGACTAAAATCCCATACAACATTCTAGGACTAAGCATATAGAAATTCGATATCATTTTATTCGCCATTATGTGTAAAATGGAGATATTGAACTTGAATTTGATAATATATAGCATCAATTAGCGGATATTTTTACTAAACCTCTATGAGAAGATCATTTTTGCATAATTAGACAAGAAATTGGTATGATTGATAGACATTCCTTATGACCTTTTATGTTAATTCTAAAAAGGGGGAGAGATATGTGATATTAAATATTTTTTGTTTATCATATGCATGAATTTAGTGGGAGTTTGAGCTTTTACATATTTTAATAAAGTCTTGCAACTCTTGTGTAATTTAGGAGGAGTTTGAATTTGTTTAATATCACATGGTTTTGTCATCACCAAAAAGGGGGAGATTGTTGAACCAAAGGAGGTTCCATCTTATTTTGATGATGAAAAAACAACTTTGATACTAATATTCTTGTTTAAGTGTGTATAAGGATAGGTTGATTGGAGCATTTGAGCAATAACATTTGATTGTCCGAATAAAGGAAGATCAATCAATTGAATACATATCAGTCAACCTAACACCAATGTTGAAGGGAGCATCGACTGATTGAAGAAAGATCGATCGACTAAACTATGGACATTGATTGACTGAATGAACGCTTTGTGAAGATCGACTGATTGAATAAAGATCGACCGACTTAATAAAGACTAGTCGACTGAATGATGGCCATCAGTCAACTGAATGAACAAATTTAGAAGATCGGTTGACTAAACTTGGCCTATTTGTCTAACGAATAAAGAAGATTTCGAAGCAAATTATTCACAACAACCATATTACTCAATGGATAAAAGATTTGTACAAAGGAAATAAGAGCTGTCCAACGATCTAAAAGAAATTAATTACCTTAATGGATAAATCGATCGCATTTTACACTATAAATAGAGATTAAGCAAGTCAAGTTAGCATGAAGTGATACCGAGACTGATATAAGTGTTGCTTATGAGTTCTATATAAGTTTGAGTTTTGTGTTGTTATAGATACAAGTATATTTCGTGTGTTTATTTTTATAAGGTTATTATTGAGCCAGAAATATATTTGTAAGGTTATTCTTGAGGCTACAAAAAGGATTTCAGAGGTTATTCTTGAATCTTGAAAAAGAAAAGTGGGTTCTCTTTGAGTAAAAAAGGATTTATAAGTTGTAATCAATTTTACGTTTGTGTTTCTTATCTTACTTTCAATAATTATAAGTGCTTCTTATCTTATTTACTTCATAATTGTTTTTTTAGATTCCACAAGTTATTGTTAATTTTATTCTTATGTTTTTACTTAAAATATTCTTGAAACCTAATTCACCTCCTCTTAGGTGTCATTTAGGACCAACAGTTGTGATTATAGTCTAAGTAATCTCTTAATTTGATGAACTACTCCTTCTCTTACAATCAGTGGTAGATGTCTAGGAAAGTCTTGACTTAATATAACATGAAATTTGTTCACACTGAGAATTTAACAATTTTATGATAACTAAGGAAGTAAACTAGTGAAAGGCATCCCTAAATAAAAAATTTCTCTTTTTGGTGTTTACTATATGGTGAAACCATATATCAAATATAACTTTCTTTAGTTTTCACTAACCCTACAAAAATATTAAGAAATAATCTTTTCCAACATTTTGTAAACAAACTTTGGAAGTAATCATTTACACCAGTTTTATAATAGTCGATAGGAAAATATTATAATCATTTCCATAAATCAAACTGTTATACATCCATTAATTTTTTCAAGACAAAACTCTTATGAAAATATGATGCCTTCATTAAGAAATCATGTTGGATGCTTACATTATACATGATTTTTTTTAAGAAGTTAATTTTAGTGATCAATTTGAAAGCATGTGTCTTCACTTGCATTACATGTTTAGTATCTGGCTCCTCATCATGCAATTTATTAATTTTTGGTTTCAATATATTTACTCCAATGAGACCTACAAGTTAGAAAAGGTAGGAGCTTAAGATGTTCCTTAATAATTGAAACTTATTGTAAGAGAAGCGTTAGGACCAAGTGGATTTCTATCAACTCCAATATAAACTTTGGAAACTGATGTTAATGTGAATGATTTTATATAGGCTAATAGAATAGTAGGCATGTGGGTGAACATAATTATTAATTCTATCATAATGACCTTTGTGATGTTTATCTAATTTGCTTTGAGAATTATAATTATGGTGACATTATATTGTAGAATTTAGTCAATTTAATGATTACTAACTTTAATTATTTTACAATTGTCATAAAAATTTACATAGATATGTCAATTTGATATAGATCCATTCATTTTTTTTATCTTCTTATAATTTTCTATGTTAAATTCAAATAATATAACTAATGGTACCAATATGAGTGTGATGATATCATGGAAATGGTCCACTTTTAATTAGTTCCCAGTAATGTATGACTATCCTCATGACTTTTAGACCTATATGTGAATAATATGTAACCTTAATAGGAAAGATTTTTAACATGGTAAAACAAAAGTCGTACAAGTTAAGACTTACTGATCTAGATTCTTAGTTTCATATTATGGATTATGCATACTAAACCTTATAACATCCATGAGTTTTGTGATTTGCATGTTCAATTATGTTTGCATGTATGATGGCCATTTCCTTTTTTTTTTTCTTGACTCATCTTCTCATCACTCTAAACTTTGTTGAGTGAATGTAAACATGTTTGAATATTTCCTTACTCATTTGTTCAATTAAATATACAAGCCTTACTGAATGGATCAATTGAGTTATTTTAGAAAGGGTTGAAATTAAGGAGTAGATGAATTAAATACTTGACCAAGTTGTAGAAATTGTTCATCCATCTAGTAGAAAATAATTTGTTACCCTCAATGTGAACTTTTTCCTGTAAGCATATATATAAAGATTAGTTGTTAACATGTATGACTACATTTCCTATAAATCACATTACCTGTTATGGGTTAAAAAACTAATCACCAGTCTGCCAAATGGATTTGATAAAGGCTACTATTCATAAAGCTAACGTTGTTGTCAACACATAAAATAAAGCCATAGCTTCCATTCCACTAAATGCTGTTAACCAAGCTTATATAATGGAGACAGATATATATCTAAAAAAACAATAATGTTCTTATATAGTCACTAATGTAATGATTCAAAAAATACAGGTACATATATTAACCCATAATATGAAGAAACAAGTCTAGCTCATCGATCAAATCATCTGGCCTTTCTAACCAAGCTACTAGTTATCTTTAGCATTATGAAATTGGTTGAAATCATTAAGTAACAACTTCTAAGGCATCTTCTAGGGTAGTCTCAGTTGCATCATTATAAAAAAAAATGTTTCCTTTTACTAACATGTTAGAGGAAAAAGTCATTGAATTGCATAAGTGACATTAGCGAAATGTACTGGTGAATGATGAGCAACATAATCATGTATATACATATGTTATAATAACCTAAATTTGCATTTACATACCTAAACCTTTAAACTAGATGGCACATGTTTTGTTGGTTGTAGACCTTTAGGTCGAGAGATTGTTAATTGCATCTCTTACAACCATATGTGGAACATTGACACACCAAAGCATGTAATTATGTGTCAGTCTAAACAATAATACATGGATGAAATAATAAAATTGAGTGTATAGTAATTATCTGTGCTATTTTCCTCCTCGTAAATTGTACCTCTTCCACAATAGATTTTAGCCTTTTATTTGAAGCCTACCCTGCCATCTAGATACAATAAGCTCTAACAACTGAAAAATTGTAATTTGAACATCATCTAATGGCCTTACAGTATAACTCTTCAGGGTTTTATGAGCACGTTTTAATAATGATTGAAAATATTGAAATTTGGTTTCTGATTCTAAAACATAATAAAATACCTTACATGGTACTAATTGTAAACTCATAGCTCAAGATATAGACTCATAATCATCCTCATGAATACTTCCAATCTTTATTTGTGAATATTGACAAATCACGTCTTTGCACCATTAAGGTAAAATAATATTGGAAGGAATGTTTGCAATGTTATTCCTTGTTAATATCTTGAAGATGTGATTGTAGATAATCCCTTTAAACTCTAATAGATTTCAATCACATTTGGTTTGCTATTCTCGACTGTCTCCCCTTTACAATGTCTAACATCATGGATCATATAATGTCAACCTAACACACTTACAATGACAGATAAAAACTTTAAGCTAACAATAATGCTCACCTCGTTGTCTTTTAACACTTTACATCGACTGGTTGCACATTAACATTGTCACCTACATGGAGTCTATAAATGAGACTCAGTTGTTACATGACTAACTACAGCTTTTCACTTTTTGATACCTATAACAATAAAAAACTACAATGGTGGGGTTTTAACGTAGTGTAATTCCTTTAACCAAGTTCTAACTATTGAACTAAGGGGTGGTTCCACCTTTATTTTGATGATGACAAAGTATTTTTACTAATATATTTATTGAGCTTATTATGTTTGTTAAGATAGATTTGATGAAAATAAGTCATAAAATGTTTGGTAAAGACTTGAATTGTATGAATGACTAGTCATAAAGATAAGAAATATATGTAAAGCTCATGAAGTATGTTGGAGATGTATGAAGATTAAGATGATAATAAGAAAAGCATTGAATTTTATTTTGAATATTACAGATAAAAGATCAAGTTCAAGATTAGTTTTTGAGAGGTTATTTATATGAATAAGCCTTTGTAAGTCTTATCTTTAGTCTTACCATAGTTTTGAAAAGGCTTAATCATGCATATGTATTTATGTTTAATATTGGCATATAGGATGCATAATCAAGAGGTGTTATATGTGTTTGATGTGTGTGAAAATCCTCTTGATGTATGAATGAATACGTGTATAATATTGAATCATTATGTGTGATGATTGAACTAATTAAAGGATGATTGAACTAATTAAAGGATGAATGAATTTATTAGAGTGATAAGGAAATTTGATAAGATGAATAAATTTGAATGTGTAAAATTGTGTAAAATGTGTTAATATATGGTTAGAATTATTTGGAATGTGTTGAAATATATTGGTTTGGGTTAAGTTTGGTTTGTTTCAGATTGATTGGATTGCATTGATAGTAGAGAGATTGATCGACCAAATGCATGCATTGGTCAACCAAACATAGATCGATCAACCGATCAGCGAGGTCGGTCTCAATCGACTCAAGTTAGTGAATCTGCAGATGAACATTGGGCAACGACTATTTTTGCACTAGTAATGTTAATAAATGTTAAGGAATATTAGACAATGGTAATATACTAGGTATATTGAGATTTTTGAGTATAAATATGTGTTGACTGTGTGATTTTTATATCCAAGAAACATAGAACGTGTTTATACATTGAGATTGAGTATTTTTTAGTATGCTTATGAGTTTTTGTTGAAGTTATGCTTATTTTAGTGTTGAGTTTGGTTGTGCATTCATTCTTAAGTTTAGTGTGAGTCCTTATAAACCTTGGTGGGTCAAGAGTGGCAACTTGTATAAGGTGTGATTATGAGAAGGATATAAATTATGAGTGAATTATTGTAAGGGTTATTCTTGAGCCTTAAAAAGAAGAATGTTATGAGGTTATCCGTTAGCCTTAGAAAAGGGAGTAATAGGTTATTTCTTAGCCTTGAAAAGAAGAGTGTGAAAGGTTATCCTTAAGTCTTGAAAAAGGATTGTATTGCTAACGTAGTATTTGTTTGGGTTGTAATAGTGCAAAAATCTCAACAGGAGTATTAGGGACTAGATGTAGAGGTAAGTGGATTGCTTCGAACTAGAATAATTCATTTGTGTCTCTCTTCCTTATTATTTTACTTTTTTACACTTATCTTTATTGTTAATTTATTGTTATTGTTTAATTCGATAAATTAGAATTATTTTTTTAGTTTCCTCATTTAAATAAATTGGCAAAAGATTAGGTTGAATAATTTAAAAGAAAATTTTAATACTTAATTCACCACCCTCTTAGGTGCTATATAGGCCTAACAACTAGTATCAAAGCTTATGTCTCACATTAATTTTAATTCTAATGTATTATTGAATAAATATTATGAAACTTAGCTTAGAAGCACCTCCTTTATTTAATGGAAATAATTTTATATATTGAAAAATTAAAATGAAAATATTTTATGAATCTAGGATAAAGTTATTGGAAAATCATAAAAAAATGGTCCTTATGTATCTTCAAAGCCTATATAAAGTTTACCATTTAAAGACATATTGGAATTAGATGATGTTGATCATAAGCTTATTTCGTTTAATTATAAAGTTATGGATATTTTATTATCTACCATAAGTGTACAAGTGTTTGACAAAATTTCATCAAAATGTAAAGGAAAGAGAACACATAGAAGTAGTCTTCTTATACTTTGTGGATGATGAGGTATGTACTTCCACAACTCCTTATGAAATTGACATACCTTTTTGTTTTAAATATCATGAAAATGATGATGAATGTGATTTAAAATAAACTATGTTAGAATACATAGAATCCTTGGCAAAGAAGAGAAGGAAATGGTATGATAACTATAACAACACCTCGAAATTACTTAACAAATGTAGAATAGAAAATTAAGTGTTTAGAAAAGAAGTAGAATCAAAAAAAGATTTTGACTATGAGATGAAAAAATTAGTAAAGAAAATAGTTCCTTAAAGAAACAATTGGAATTAAAATGTGACATTGACCACAATAGTTTGGTAAAAGAAAATGCATCTTTTCGATTAGAAGAAGATTCCTTTAAAGATTCCTTTGTTAAATTTATAAAAGGAAAGGTTAAATTATATGAGTAAGTCTTTGGAAGTCTTATTTTTGGTCTTACTATAGTGTTAAAAGGGCTCAATCATGCATATGCATTCATGTTTAGTATTGAGATATAGGATGCATAATCAAGAGGTATTATATATGTTTGATGTGTGTGAAAATCCTCTTGATATATGAATGGATACATTTTTGATATTACACGAGTATAAGTGATGATTAAACTGATTAAAGGATGAATGAATTGATTAGAATGTTAAGGAAATTTGATAAGATGAATAAATTTAAATTTGTTAAATTGTGTAAAATGTGTTAAGATATGGTTAGAATCGTTTGGTATTTGTTTAAATATATTGGTTTGGGTTAAGATATGATTTGGGTTATGTTTGGTTTATTTTGGGTTGAGATGGGCTATAGGTGTCGATCATAAAGGGATTATTTGACCGAATGCATGTATCAGTTGACCGAAAATAGATCGATCGACAGACTAGCGAGTTCGGTCAATCGAAGGTAGCGAATTTATAGCTGAATGTTGGGTAACGACTATGTTTATAATGGTAATGCTAGTAAATGTTAAGGAACATTATACAATGATAATATAACAGGTATATTGAGATTTTTGAGTATAAATATGTGTTGTTTATGTGGTTTTTGTATCCAAGAAGCATAAAAAGTATTTATACATTGAGATTGAGTATTCTTAAGTATGTTTATGAGTTTTTGGTGAAGTTGTGATTTTTTTAGTGTTAAGTTTCGTTATGCTTTCATTACTAAGTTTGGTATTAGCCTTTATACACCTTGGTAGGTCAAGAGTGACAATTTGTGTAAGGTGTAATTGTAAGAAGGGTGGAAATTATGAGTGAATTATTGTAAGGTTATTCTTAAGCCTTGAAAAATAAGAGTTTTGTTATGTTATCCTTTAGCCTTAGAAAAGGGAGTGATAGGTTATTCCTTTGCCTTGAAAAGAAAAGTGAAAGGTTATCTTTAAGCCTTGAAAAAGGATTTTGTTACTAACGTTGCATTTTTTTTTGCAATAGTGTAAAAATCTCATTAGTGGTATTAAGGAATAGATATAGGGGCAAGTGAATTACTCCGAATTAGAATAATTTATTTGTGTCTCTTTACCTTACTTTTTTTTTAATTTTTATGCATTTATCTTTATCGTTAATTTATTACTATTGTTTAATTTGATAAATTAGAATTTTTATTGAGCTTCCGCATTTAAATAATTTAGTAAAAGATTAGGTTACATAATTTAGAAGAAATTTTTAATACCTAATTCATCCCCTCTTAGGTGCCATAGAGGCCTATCATTAATAAATGTTTCGTAACATCTTTTTCCTTTTCTACTGCAAGGCTTGTCTAGCTGTAATTCTTTACTAGTTGATGCTTTCAATTAATAAAAGATTACAGTGATAAAATTTATATGTAAAACCTATTACATCACCTATTAAATTTTATAAATGTTATAGGATTTTTTCTTTATCTCTTTCTTCCTCTGACTAGAATGCTTATCCTCGTCCATCCATCTACAGCTTACCTAAATGAGATTACTTTAGGGAGTCATCTTATTACAAGTTATAGACTACTATAAACATGTTCTACATACTAATTTATTCTTAAACAATAAAATTTATGAATTAATCAACAAGCATACCTTTGAGTTGCAAGTATTGACTACCCTTCCTCTATGACGTCTGACATCATGGTTCATATAATGTTAACTTGGCATGCCACAGTGATATAAACAAACTTTAAATTAACAAAAATGCTCACTTTGTTGCCTTTTCACACTTCACATTGACTGGTTGCACATTAATCTGCATAAAATCCATAAATGAGACTCATTTTCCATAGGACTAATTGTAATTCTTTACTCTTTGATGCTTGCAAGTGATAAAATACTACGATAGTAATGTTTCAGTGCAATGCTAAATCACTTGATCATTAAGTTTTTAGTATTTATAACAATGTTTCTTCACCTCTTTTGTTCTATTATTAGAAAATCTCCTCTTAAGAAGCCTCTCTAAAGAGTTTACCAAAGCTAATTCCATCTTGCCTCTCATCTAAACGCTATGAAGAAAGATTATAAGTTGTAGATAAAATATCACTGTATTCATAAAAACGTTAATGATTTAATCTACACCCTTATCGTAGAACTTTGTCTTATAAACACTTCTTCTCCACCACTACATAATTCAAGTTTCATAGTATAACCCAACTCATTGACCAATAATACGTGCCATATAAATTTCAATGCTTACTAAGTTTTCAATTCAATGTTCTCACCTTTCAGATGCACATTTAATTATTCTTCACTACTATGTGTATGCTAAGTCGCCAAATGATTATCTCTAATTCTTGACTACCCAATGCCTGTAATCAACATACAACTGATTTAGTCAACATTTTCATCCATAGGTATATTTTCAGACACATATATAACCAACATAAATTTCTTAACTACATCATTATCATATGATATGGATGAGTTTTACTATGTTTTTATATGTGAAAAAACTTGAATTTATCCATATTTTTTGTTTAAAAGTGCTCAATTCGTGTTATATCATGCTTAATGGCAGGTTTAATCACTTAGCACAAGTTTTGGATCAAAGTATGAAGCTTTGGAAGAAAGTGAATTGAAAAAGAAGCAAAAGAGTGGTTGAATTAAAGTACAACAACGAGTTGGAGGAGGTGCCATTTAACCTTGAACGGTGCCATTAAATGTACTATTCATGAAAAAAAAAATACAGAAAGGTCTTTGCACATAGCTCATGATACCCTAATTAGAAAGGGTATAAAAGCCAACCCAAAAGGGTAGAGTCAAAGAGAGAAAGGCAGTCATAGTTCCCAAGCTTTACATCATATTTTATCCTTATTTTCTTGAAATTTCTTGATGTTCTTAGAATCATAGGTTGAGTTTTTACTTGCAACTTTATTTACAATGATTAGATTACATGTTTTGGATAGTTTTTAGCTTAATTTTCAACTGTTTACTGATGTGGGAGTTGTATTTACATTTTTCTATTTTCCAATGCATATGGGTTAAATATTTGATGAGTTTAGGGTTGAACTTATTAGATGATGTATGGGTCTTTTACATATATATCAATAGATGTTTTTATTTTCCATTTCTAGCACTTTATTTAAAATATTTGAGTTAATTTAGAAGTTACCCAAGTCCTGTATTAATAGTTGAATAATGAAGTATCTTATTGGTTTCCTTTTATTTTTAGCGTTTGAGGTTAGATTTTGCTTTATTGTTGGTGATTTTGCCTCTCTTTAGACTATAGATTACTTAGTTTTGGGTTTTGTTCAAGTTTTAAGTGTTGGAATTTCTAATTTTAAGGTAAGTAGTTTGGGGCTTGTGAACTAGAATATGTTTCGATAGTTGTTGGCATAAATAGCTTGAAACTGCCTTAGACTAAGTGTTGAATTGTGGTTTTTAATATTAATTTTGTATTTTCCAACCTTGGTTTTCCTTTAATTAAGTATGGGGCTTATTTTTTAATGTCAATTTTGCTTAATTTAGGCATGGTGGTTAGTTTCCTAAGGTCTTCAAGGTATAAAAGGGATGAAGGGGTGATTATTGTAAGAATGTGATTGGGTGTTGCTTGATT
>JAOXYD010014383.1:0-14972 GCA_028565735.1 Pinacopodium congolense
TAAACATCATCTTATAGAACAATACACCATATATAAAACCAAGTAACTGGAAATTATGCCTTAAATCTAAGATCATCATCCTAAAAACATATCTAAAAGATGGACAATTTAAGTGCTATCAATTATATAAACAATAAATCCAAGTTCCTTTCATAAATATGATTTCTTAGATGTTCCTTGGCCAAAGTATCATTTTTAATTATTAGTGTCTTACTATACTTAGTAAGGTACAAATCATTTGGTATCTAAGCTTTGTCTCTAAGGTTAGGTTTTCTCATCCATTTGTTAATTATTCCTTGTATTTTTGTCCTTGTATTTTTTATTTTTTATATTTTATTCATACTATTAGAAAATTCATTTAATTGCTATTCTAAATTCTATTTTCGTGTGTATTATGTTAATTGCATCTAACCTGAATTAGTTTCAAAACAAGGAAAAAATAATTGAAAAAATAGAGAAAACAAAAGAAAAAATATATATATATAGCGATTTTAGATTGGTACTTAGTATTAAAAGCAAATGCACCTTTATATAGTTTAAAACATTTTTTCATATTATTAGGGTGTTATTTACTGGTAATTAATCCCTTATGTTTCTAGAATTTTAAATATTGTTTTCCTTATTATTTCATTCTAAAATTCTCTATGTTTAAATCTGACTTCTTAGAATCTTCTTATTTGAATATTTATCTTCTTCTTGTCTTATTCCTGTAATTTTCTCTTGTTCGATTTAATTATTTTTTCCACTCCTTTCTTAACTAGCTTGGGCTAATTTTTTTATTTTTTGGGTGCCATAAGTTAATTTTTGATTGTTTCAATTATTTCATTAAAGAACTAAGAAATAAAATTAAGAGTGGAAAAAGGCAAGAGAGGTGAGCTTAAAAGATGGTAAAAGCCTAATTTAAGTGGAGCACAAGTGTGAGTGCTATCAATCCTAAGGAAAACATATAAGGGATTGATTATAAGGTCAAATAGTATCATTGTTATAGGGTTTGAAACATGTCTTAATAAAGATCAAATATAAGGTGTTCAAGACACTTTCGACATCAAATTATACATGAAAGTTATGCAGTAAACACTAGAGAAAATTAACATTAGATTTGATGTGGTTGATGATCAATTTGAAAGGTTGAAATCAAGTATACATAAAGGGCAGCCTAAAGAACAATGACGAGCAACAGAGCATGATGATTAGTTTGATGATGATCTAGATGATTGAAAACAAGCCTTAAATGCAAGTTTAAGTAGATTTAGGGGTAATAGTGGAGTTAATATTGAAAAAAAACACTTAAGGAATATAAAATTTAAAATTCCACCATTCCAAGGGAAAAATGATTTTGAAGCTTATTTAGAATGGGAAAAAAGGTGGATTTAGTTGTAATTTATTTAGTAAGATTAGCTTGTACTTAGTACGAGGTGATATGGTAAGAGACTTATAAACATATGGGAGGAGGTGAAGCATATTGTGAGAAGATGATTTGTTCTTAATCATTATCATAGACAATTTTTCTAGAAATTTCAAAGCCTTTCTCAAGGTAGTAAGAGTGTGGAAGATTACCACAGGGAGAGGAAATTTCCATGATTAAAGCTATTGTAGAAGAGGATATAGGAGCCATAATGACAGTTTTTAAATGGGCTAAATAGAGAAATTAGAGATGTGATGGAATTGCAACAATGTGTGGACTTTAAAGATATATTACATGGCCATTAAAGTGGAGTAACAACAAAAAAGAACGAGATCAACTAAGGTAGGGAAGAATTTGAGTCCCACTTCTTAAAATTCAAATTGGAGCCAAAAGGGAGGACAAGGTTGTTTCTAAGCTTAGATTTGACGCTACAAAGAACCCAAAAGAAGGGACTAGAGATAAAATCCAAGGTACAAATGAAACTCAAACTAGTATAACTCATGATATTAAATGTTTTATATTTTTAAGTGTAGGTCATATTACTTCTTAATGTCCAAAGAGAAGGGCAATGATGGTTAAAGAAGATGGGGTATTTGCAAGTGAAAGTGAATCTATTTCAAATGATGAGTCTATGCAACACTTGGAGGATGTTAGTGATGTAAAATTATTGAAAATGGAGAAATGCTTCTGACAAGGTATTCATTGAGTTAATTAATTGAAAGAGGAAGAGGTACAAAAAGACAATATTTTTCATACTAGACACTGAATGAATGATAAGGTATGTAGTTTGATAATTAATTGAGGTAGTTATATCAATGTTGCTAGTATTGATTTGGTTGATAAATTCAGTTACCTATTTTCAAACATCCTACACCTTATAAATTACAATAGTTAAATGAATGTGGAGAAGTTAAGATGGATAAACAAGCATTAATTTATTTCTTTATTAGGCATTATGAAGATGAGGTATTGTGTGATGTAGAAACTATACATACTGAGCCCATCTTATTAGGGCATCTATGGCAACATGATGGGTGAGTAGTTTATAATATGTTTATAAATAGATATTATTTTGTAATGAATGAGAAACATATTACTATTGTACCCCTCACTCCAAACAAGTATATAAATATCAAGTAAGATTAGAGAAGGAAAAAAAAGTGAGAGAGTGAAGTGAGGCAGTAAATTCAAATGGAAAAAGAGAGAATGAGGCAAAAGGAGTGAATAAGAGAGAGAATAACTATGGTAAAAGGAGCAAATAAGAGAAATAAAAATAAATAAATTGTATAAAATGAAAATCAAGAGAGAAAAGTGAGTTTTATGTAAAAGACAATGATATTAAGGAGGTTATTTTTCAAAACAACCTATGCTTGTACTTATATATAAGGAAGTTTATTTTAATGCTAATGGTAATGCCACTTCTTTGCCTTATGTTTTTCTTTCTGCATCATAAGAGTTTGGTTATTTATTTCCTGAAGAAGAGCTTAATGGTTTACCACTAATTAGGGGAATAGAACATTAAATTGACTTCTTTCTTAGAGCTAGTATTCTAAATAGACTAGTGTAGACAGAGGAGGTATGAAGGCAAGTTGAAGAATTGATGGAAAATAGATATGGGTGAGAAAGCATCAATCCATATGTTGTTTTAGTCTTACAAGTGCCTGGCAAAGATGGGAAATGGTGCATGTATGTTAATTTTCATGCTATAAATAAAATCATTAAAAAGTATAAACATTCTATTCCTAAATTTGTGTTTTTAAAATGGATTTAAAAAGTAGATATCACCAAATTCGTATGAAAGAAGGTGATGAGGGGCAGATATCCTTTAAAATAAAATATAGTTTGTATGAATCATTTATTATGCCTTTTGGTTTAAGTAATAATGCACTTAGTACATTTATGATACCTACAATCCATGGTTTGCATGTTTTTATTAGAAAATTTATGGTTGTTTGTTTTAATGGTATTTTGGTTTATAACAAAACCTTGATAAGCATGTTGAACATATGAGATAGGTTTTTAAGGCTTTAAGAAAAGGTAAATTGTGTGCTAACCTTAATTTTACCTTTTGTACTATAAATTAAAGTTTTTGGGTTATATTATTAGTGCTAAAGGTATATAGTTAGGTGAGGAGAAGGTTAGGGCAATAAGGGAGTGGTTGAAACCTAAGAGTGTAACTGATGTTAGAAGCTTTCATTACTTAACTAGTTTTTATAGGAGATTTTTAAATGATTTTAATAGTTTAATCATACCTTTAACTTAATTACTCAAATGAAATGTTATTTTTAAATAGGGTAATGAAAAAAAAACATTTTCTTTGATTAAGGATAAAATAACTAATGCACTATTACTTTTTTTCCCCTAACTTTGCCATTGAAATTAAGTATAATGGTTCAAGAATATGTATTAGAGCTGTCCTAATGTAAGAAGGGTGCCCCATTTATTTTAGTGAAAATCTAAGTGAGGTAGCATTGAATTATCCTACCTATGATAAGGAGATATATATGCTTGTTCGAGCATTAAAGACTTGATCATACTATCTTTGGCCTAATGAGTTTTTGATTTATAAGGATCATGAAAAATTAAAGCATTTAAAGAGGAAACATAAGATTAAAAAAATGGTATGCCAAGTGGGTTTATTTTATTTAGAAATTTTCTTATATGATCAAATATAAGCAAGGTAAGGAAAGCATCGTAGATGATGTGTTGTTAAGGAGGTATGCCTTACTTTCTACTTTAGATACAAAAGTCATGGGATTTAAATACATTAAGGATTTGCATATTAATGAATTTCTAATTTTGCTAATGTTTTCATTGCATGTGAGAAATTGGCTTTTGATAAGTTCTATAGGCATAATGGGTTTTCATTTTGAGAAAACAAATTGTGTATGCAAAAAATTTATGTCGTCAATAAAAGGCATATTTTGTTAGTAAATTCATTGAAAACCAAGGCAAAATATTGTAAGGTGGATGGAGCAATATGCTGATCAGCCAATAAAGGGGAAAAAATAAATTGTTTTTTAGCATGGTGTTTAGGTTTGATTACATATCTGCAAGGAGAGATTTCCAATTCAAAGATGATCTAAATTGCGTCTAAGGGTAAATGGTCCTTTCCAAGTACTTACAAGGACTAATGATAATACATATAAGCTAGATCTTCCTATTGAGTATAATGTTCAAGTGACGTTTAATATTACTAATCTATCTTCATCTAATGTAGATGATGATACAAGGATGAATCCTTTTGAGGAGAGAAGGAATGATGACATTTCAAAGAATGTTAAAAGTACAAAACTAAATTCTAATTCATTGAACATTAAAAGGTCCAATCACAAAGGCAAGAGTTAAGAAGATCAACAAAAATCTAAATTGGCTAATTAAAGTCATATAGGCTAAAAGTGCAAGGTCATATGAAAAATTCATTCAATCCTCAAGTTCAAGATTATTTAACTTAATTAAGTAAATAGAGCAGTAAAAAAATTTTCTTTAAAAGTGCAAGAAGATGGTAGAACTATCATCAATAATATTTTTTATAGCATTCTCGTTCTTGATTCTTCATTGAACTCTTTGAACTCATCAATTTTTTAACTTGTGGCATTCATAATTCAAAATTATCACTAATCTTCCCATATTATACTTTGAGTTTAGCATCTACAACCTTTCTTATAAATTAGGTTCTTATTTGATTATAAAATAACATGTTTAAGTTCCTTTCACAAATCTAATTTATTAAATGTTTGTTGGGTGAAGTATCAACTTTGATTATTAGGTCTTAATAATTTTAGTAAGGTTCACATCATTGGTTGCTCAGTAGTAAGTTTAATGCTTATGGAATCCTAAGATGTCATCAATTAGGGGTAATTACTGGTAATGGATTTTGAATAGCTCTATTTACAAAGACTGTTGCTTTGCCCACCTAACCTACTACTCTCTCTTATTAGCTTGGTACTATAAAATAAATGTCATAAGCTACATTTTTATAGCATCTACTCGAGTGATACGTTGATCGATTCAAGCCAGCATTGATGGTTCCTATCTAATAGTCCCCATGTCAATGTCATCATCCTCCATATTGTCAACACTGATTTAGTGTTAGGCTAGAGATGGGGACTAATCCTATGCTCTCTTAAGTACCAAGCAGTCGTCAACCTATGTTACTAATCTCATCCTAATCTAAACTGCATCTTCCAAGGATTTCATGTTTATTACTCTCCCTAACTACACATGGGTTAGCTTAACTCCTAAGTTATTAACCAATCTTGTAATATAGGAATATCCATTGAGGGATCACCTAGTCTTATTTCTTATATGTCTAATGGGCTACCACATTACCATTAATGTTTAGCATGTTCCTATTAACCATACACAAAAGGTAAATCAAATCCCCTTGGTTAACTGCCTTAAAATTCTTATACTGACGACCAAAGGTATAAATAATCAGCCTATATAGTATCCTCGTCTCTGTGATTTGAATCTTAATGCTTTTAGTAATGTCTTGTGAATAATTGCATCATTTATTTTGTCCCACAACTTAGAGGCTTTGATATTATTTTTGAAAGCTATATAAGCCTCTTAAACCTTTGGTAGGTTCTTTTCCTTTGGATCACTCATATGGTTATACTAAAGCTCTAATATGACGTGGAGAACTCTATTAACTAAAACTCTATTACATCTTTAAAATTTCTCATCAGAAAATACTTCTTAAAATTAAAGGATGCCAGAATCCTATAAAGTAATTTTTTGTACCCTACAACCTTATCTTCATAAAAATATCCCATCCATTTGACTTTAAATAATACCTAATAGTGTTACCTATTCCTAAAACTTCCAAATCCTTAAACAATTTTTTAAGGGCTATATGCTTATCTAATTAACTCAATCTTCTAAAGGTTGAAATGGGTGAGTTGTTAAGTTCCACACTTCTTGATGTAGATGCTTTGTGAAGCTATCACTTAAGGGCAAGTTTTAAGCTTTTTTTCAAATAAAAATAAAGTAAATTTAAGTAAAAAATTGCTATATATAAGCCATGGAACTATTCTTGAACACTATAATAGAATCAAGAAACAAATTATTAAATGAAAACAATATGTCATATAGGGTTATCCATTAACATCTATGTACAAAGTTGAAGAAGCGTGCAAGGATATCACCTATTCAGCACAAGGCATAAAGATAACATGGCAAATACATGTAAGCGATTATTATGTACTAATGGATGTAGTACTCCAAAGCTACCCATAAAGAGTTTAATATGTAATGTGAATAAATTTCATCTCTCTAAACACTAAAAACTAATGATATCACCAAAAATTGATTGAAGATGATTTTTTATGTATTGTTTACCATTAACAAGAATGTACACAGCATCACTAAATGACTAATAACTCAAGTATTGCATCAAAAAGAACAAATATGGTAAGATAGATGATAAATTTCTTTTAAACATAATGACCATATGAAAAATTAACTAAATCCAATTTTGGTGAGTGACGGATGAAAAGGGATAATCTGTATGCTATAGCATCATAAATCAAATAATAACTCATAGGTTAATGGAAAATCCTAGGAAGTTTAACTTCAAATGTACTTCCCACATTGAATCCCCAAAAGAAATAAAACCCACGAATCTCAAGTAATTGAAGGAAGAGTTTAGCGAATACCTTGTAAATTGATTGTAAAACCTTTTTCTAATGCAAAAAAAAAAAAATCATTGTAGATGGATTTAGGTGGTTGGATGAGTAAGGAAGAGTTAGAAATAAAAAAGCGAGATGAGAAAGGTGAAGCGACCTGGTTTTAGGGGGTTAAAAAAATAAGACTGATATAGGTTCCACTACATAAGTAATGGCCATGGCTCGATCCGTGGAACCTATTGGAAAATATGTGCATATGGTTAAAAAAATCATGGTTTATGTCTTGAGTATGACATAAGACATGAAGGACATTATGTTTTGATAGAAATTAAGACACGACCTATAAGACACACTATCCATTTCATAAATTTGAAAACTTTTTAATAAAATTATGTTTCAAAACCTCCTAAATGCAACCTTCAATAAGATTATTCATATATAAATAGAACTTAGTAATCTAACTTGATAAAAATTCCTAAGAAATACAAATTGCATACTCAAATGTAAGTGTAAGTAAATGAAAACATGCTATTATTCAATATTAATGCCAAAAAAAAGCTAAAAGTCAAAATAAAAGCAATTAAAAGATATAAAGAATGTTGGCTTGCATCCCATTAAGAGCCAATTTAACTTCATTATCTCTACAATCTCTATGGAATTTAATTTTCATCTAGATTTTAGAGAGCATAAACCTTTACCTTTTGATCATTGAAATCTCTACCCAAGTATAATTTTAGTCGATGGCCATTAACTTTGAATGTTCCCTTCTCTTGATGTATAATCTCTACAACACCATAAGGAAAAACTATGGTAATGATAAATAGACTAGACTATCTAAATTTAAACTTACCTAAGAATAAATGAAGTCTTCAATTGAACAGAAGAATTTGATCCCCTAGTTTGAGCTCATTAGCATTCCTAATGCTCCGATCCTACCACTTTTTCACCTTCTTCTTGTAAATCCTAAAGTTCTCAATAACTTCTTGATGCCATTCATCAACTTCATTCAATTGGAGTATATGCTTGCCACCTATATATTCAAAGTTATAGTTAATGATTTCAATAGTCCAATAAGCTTTATGCTCAAGCTCTACTAGCAAATGACAATAATTTTCATATATTAACGTCTAGGGCGTGATCCTATTGGAGTTTTATGGGAAGCCTTATAAGCTCATAAAGCATCATCTAGCTTAATAGATTAATCTTTCTAAAGATCTCAATAATATTTTCTAATACCCTTTTTAATTCCTTATTTTCACTTCTACTTGTTTACTACTTTAAGGGTAATATTAGCTAGGAACCTTATATATTACACCAAATAATTTAAAAACCTTTTCAAATTATTAGTTACAAAAATGGGTAGTTATATCACTTATGATGGCTCTAGGTACTCTAAACCATATAAACATCTTCCTAAGAAATTTGACAACAACCCGACCATCATTAATGGATGAAGCATGTGCTTCTACCCATTTAGAAACACGATCCACTTATACTAGGATATATTTATTGCCAAAATATATAAGAAATAGGCCTATAAAATCAATGCCCCATCTATTAAACACTTCACATACAAAATGCTAGTTTGAGGCATCTCATCTCTATGAAAGATGTTACCTGAGTGTTAACAACTATCATTGACATCTATGTACCTTCTTACATCCTTGAATAATGTAGGACAATAAAAAACCTACTTTTGAATTTAGTTAGTAATCCCATTTATATGATAATGGTCTATGGTTGGTACTTGATGGTATTGTCTTAGGATTTTCTCTGTTTTTGATTAGACTACACATATTCTGATTATATGACCTACACAAAGATGGAAAAAATACAAATCCTCTCGTAAGTAATACTTTAACTCAAAGAAGAACGTATTCTTCTACTATAGTGTATTAACATACCTTATATCCATTAGTGTACCTCATATCCATTGCATAAAGATGCTCATAAGGGAAAGTGTCATTGATACCCTCCACTAACTTCTATAAATTTTTGTTTTGAAGATAGGAAAGGTGGCATATCACAAGGTTATGAGCTCCTTTCTTTCTCCTTAATCTTCATTTCAAATTCCTACAATAATAGAACTTTTCTTATCAATCTTGGCTTAGCACCATTCTTAGTTAACAATTATTGAAGTTCGAAATGATTAACGTAAAAAAAGTCTTTAGACAAGTAAGATATGATCTAAATTTATTGAATGCAAAAACAATGATAAGATGCTCCTTTTCTATAGTGGCATTTTCTTGTGCATTAGTTAGTGTTTTGCTTACATAATAAAAAATTAAAATTGCCAATCCCTAAATTGTTTAGGTACTGCTTCCACTGCATAATTACCAACATCACACATTAATTCAAAAGGTGATGCCCAATTAGGTTCCATTATGATTAGGGAGTTAGTTAGCTTTTCCTTTAAAATATTAAATACATGTAGGCACTTATCATCAAAATTAAAAATCACATCTGTTGAAACAAGAGAGGTTCTAATCTTGATTTTAATTATACTAAAGCATGATTCTTTATTAATTATTTAAAAATTTTGATGTAAGGATAAAAGATATGTATATTTGGTGATTTATTCAAGGTGAAAAGCTTACACTTGAAGGAAAATTTTGAAGAAAATGGAAGAACAAGCATTATGAAATTAGTTAGGCAGTTTAAACTTGTTTGTAAGTTTTACTTAAGGCTTAAAAATCAAAAGGCTCAATCTTGCATTTTGCTATCTTGTATGCTCTATTCAAATAGTTTTGAAAAATATTTTAAAACTTGTGTGTAATTATTTTAAGTAAAAAAAAACAAGTTTGGAATGTTTATGAATGTTTTGAAAATGGTGTTTTTCAAAATTTGCTAAAGTGATCATAAATTAAGGCATTTTGTGCTTTTAATCTTAAGTTTCATGTTTTGGTGCCCAAATTCACTTAATGAATGTTTTGAAACTTGTTTAAATTAAATTGGAAATGAATGAAATGATTTACAAGTGTTTATAAACATATTTTACAGGTGATAGCATTTGGAAAATAGAATTCCAGGTGATTGGTCAACTAGATCATTGCTAATAGGTCAATTGAAATATGTTTTGTAAATCAATTGGTTAACTAGTATGATATACTGGTTGAAAAGTGTATATTTAACTAGCCGATCGATTAAGCATAAATCTATAACAGCTAGTTTTCAACATTTAAGAATAAACTATTTTTATTTCCCTAATAAACTTATCTAACATTTCTCTGAGCTCAATAACATTATAAATAAGACTTATATTGCTTTTGGAATAATCTTTTCGCAATTTTGAGTGTGAATTAAACTTTCAAGTTGATCTATATCCAATTTTCAAGTGTTCATATGTTCTTCTTATTCAATCTTCATCTTTCAACCTATAATTTCAGTTTTATTTGTTTCAATCTAATGTTTCTATTTTATTAAGCTTTCAAAAGTTTCATTACTCTTTTTTTTTTCATCTTTGAAAGCATAAAAGCCCTTTGATTATTGAACTTTAAATGAAACACAATTAAAGATGTAATTGTTTTGTTCAAATCAGATTTTTCAATTGTTGGGTTAGGATTTATTATATAAACTCCTCTTTACCTTAAAAAATATTGGTTAAAATTCCCCCTTCACCTTCCAAAAAGAAGATTGGAATTATAAGGGGTTTCACTTTACCAAAAGTAGAAGTTGTAACTTGTTTTGTGATTTAATGGAACTTCTAGCATTGTTGTTGGAGTGAATATAGACAATCAAGGTTATTTTCAAACCATGAAAAAATCTTATATATTTGATAGGGATGTATTTTATAGTATTTCTATATGTGTTTCAAGGTCATTTCATCCCTAATTTGATGTTTAAATACTTGATTTATGTTCTTTTTTAGTTTACTTGCATATTTGACCTTGGGACACAAATACAAGTTGAAATGGCCAAGTTTGGAGTAGCACTACAGCATAATTGGAACTAGAAGAGGTGTAGAACTAATTTTAGGAAATAGAGGATTGTGTTATGAAGTTTCACACCAAATTTGAAGGCCATATGACAAGACATGAACAATAGACAAAGAAAAGAACAAGACAAGCTCAGTTAAGCATCGATTTTGGTACAATTGAATTTGGGGGTGCATTAGGTGCACTTTTAGAGCTTAGATTGATTTGAACTTTTATAGGGTACAAGATCATCATATGAGGAACCTGCATACCAAATGTTATGGCTATTGAAGGTGTATAGAAGGAGTTATAGAAGAAAAGGAAAAGAGGGGCAAAAGCTGTCAATTTTTGGAGACTTAAACAAAAATAGTAAATTGACTTCATTTTTATGATTCTTAGGAGAAAACTTGACCAAATTGCTACCACAATATCTTCAAGACCCTTGCAGCCATCCAAGGCATATATAATGGGTTTTTAAAATGTGAGAGAAGAGGCAGCCCTGGTTTTTCTAAGCTTTTCATCTTATTTCTCCTTGTTTCTTGATGTTCTTAGGTTTATAGGTTGGGTTTTTGCTTATATTTGGATTTATAGAAATTTATTCAAAATTTTTTAATAGTTTTCATCTTTGTTTTCGGTTTTTAATGATTTCGAAGCTTCACTTTCATTTTTCTAGCTTATAATGCATATAGATTAGGTGTTTGATGGATTTTAATTTTGAATGTCTTGGATAATGTATGGGTTTTTGCAAATATATCAATAGATCATATTATTTTCTTTTTCCAATCTTTATGATTGTTGTTTGAGCTTTATTTCTTATTATTTCATATATGTGCTTGTGGAATATTAGCTTATGTGTTGATTTCTCTTACGGGTTTCACTTTGTTTTTGATATTTTTTTTTGTGATATGTTTGGTAAGTGAAATTTATGCATGTTCTTATGTTCTAATTCATTTAATTTTAGTTTTTTTTTCAATTTGGGATTGCTGGAATTTTTATTTTGCCTGTTTTATTTTATTTGTTAATTTATTTGTAATTAGTTTATTATTAGCATATATAGATTGAGTTTGCATTACATTAAATGTTGAAACTTAGTTTTCATTACTAGTTTGAATTTTTCAGCCTTAGTTTTATTTGATTGACTATGGATTCAGTTCATTTAATCTTTTTTTTTTGGTTGATTTGAGCATGTGTGTCTAGTTTCCTCAGGGTTTGAAGGTATATGAGGGATGAAAGGGTAATTAATTATGAGAATGTGATTGGGTTTGTATTAATTTGGTTCTTTCAAGCTTAGGTTAATTTGGGACTGCATTTAAATGTCATGAATTAGTTATTATCTTTAGGCTTGACCAACCTTTAGGTAATTTCCTAATTTGAATACTAGGATTGAGCATGTGATATGTAATAGTCCTTAGCAATTTTCAAAAGTAATAATAGGCTAGTTGGATTTGTTAGTATACTTAACTAACTAGTCTAGGATCCCATACCTTTAGTTTATACTTTCTGAGCTTGTGTGTTAGTGGCCTAAGTTAGTTATTCCTTATTACTTAATGCATCTTCACTATTAAACTTAAAGAGGTTATTCTAGGTTATAGTGAAGATAGGGATATTTCTAGAACTTGTTAGATTTACTTAAGTCAGAGGAACTAAGAGTTTGAGAGCTTGTTTAAAACTATAGGCTAGTACATTAGTTAGAGCACCTTTTATTTAAATTCAAGGATCAATAACTATCCTAGTGTCTCGATGATACCTTTGGCCCATTTCTTTATTAATAGTAGTAGTCTTTTTGTATTTTGTGTTATGTTTGTTTCTTGATTGCATTTATTGCATCTTAGCTTAATTTAGCTTTCATTCGCTTCAGGGGTTTTTATTTTCTTTATCTTTGTAACATTGGAAAATTGCCGTAACATTCTAGCTCTTTGTGGTTCGACCTTAACTTATCGTCTACTGCATTGTAAGGTCTAGTTAGTTATTATTATTTGATAGTTTGTGATAAATTATTAGTATTCTCTCTTTGTTAACTCTTTTTATTCTTTTTAATTGTGTTATTGCCTTATTCTTATACTGTGTTAATTTAATATAAGCATTGGCCTACCATTTTAGGTTGAAACTTTATGTAGGAATTGCATATATTTTGAATTATTTTATGTGGCTTAGGTTGTTAGTTTAGCAAAATTTTTAAAACACTCAATCTACCCCCTTACGGGCCTTTAGAACTTACAATTGATATCAGATCTAGGCTCGCCTGTGCTCAATTAATTTCTAATGAAATTATGAGATAAATGATCTAGAATGGCACACATGATAGGTTCATCTAATCAAAAGGGACAAAACGTTAGTAGAGTACACTTTTCGATAGAAATAACTATTTTTATTGGAAAAATAAGATGAAATTATTTCTTATGGATAAAAATATAAAAGTATAGGATATAATTAATGTAGGGCCATACATTCCTTCAAAGATTGAAAATAATCATAAAGTGCTTAAGATTGAAGAGAGGACAAATAAGGATTGTCCACATTTTATTTTGTACTCTTATTAGGAATGAGTTTAATAGAGTTTTGATGTGCAAGAGAGCTCAAGAAATTTGGCAGAATCTTTAATATGTAATTGTTTAAAAGTTCTAAAACTTATCAAAAATTTCCTCTTGACAACATTTTTATAGCTTGCTTAGATATGGAATTGTTAGCTTGTACTCCTGCACTGCTTTCTTTCTTGGCTTTTCCTTTTTTCTCTTCTTCTTTCTCTTTATAGATTGTCTCATTTTTAGTTGTAACTTCTTCAACCCTTTTCTCTTTTCCACATATAATTAGCTCCTTTTCAATCCTTAAGGTTAAGGCATTAAATTTTTTCCTTAGGTTAGACTCGGTATTAGTTAATATAATACCTTGTTGCCTTTTAGAAACAAGTTTAGCCAACTATCTTATCTAATTCTTTGAATTATGCATAGATGCTTTAACATTCTAAAAATGAGACTCAGATTTAGTAAGGATTTTTTTTAGTAAATCCTCCAGCCTTTATCTCTTTGGTTGCCGTTGTTGTACTGGTGGCTATGCCTAGAAACTAGGTTGGTTTGCTTACCTTTGATGACCCTGACCTGTCCATAAAAAATTGTGTGATTTCTCGACTTAGGATTGTACATGTTACTGTATGGATTGTCGTTATTGTATAACTTTTTGTCCATATAATCCACCTGCTCTATCAACTGTCCCCCCATTAAATGGTACTTGGCATTCATGATTACAGTGCCTAACTTTATAAAAATCACAACTCATGACTTGAGTTGATACAGCTTCCACTGATATACTCTCAAGCGTCCTAATTAAAGAATTAACTTCACTTTTAAGGTGGTTACTACATCTACATTATACACACCACTTGACTTAGGCTTTTGCTTAATGTTCCCTCATTGATAATCATTAGACAATATTTTCAATAAGCTCTTTTAATTGTTCAGGGATCTTGAAATTGGTGATACCTCCTAAGGATGCATTTATTAGCTACTTAGTAGCATAACGCAAGCCTCCATAAAAACATTACGAATGGATAAAGGAAAAGAATATTTTTCTGATAAGTTCAAGGCTTTATGTGATGAAAAAGGAATAGAAAGGCAATTAACAATTCAAAGAAATCCACAAAAAAATAGTTTCGTCAAAAGACAAAATAAGATGCTATTAGAGATGATTAGGTCTATATGGCATAAGCACATTTATCAATCACCTTTTATAGTGATGCATTGCTAACAGTCATTTATGTACTTAATCGTGTGCCCATTAAATTAGTTATTAGCACACCATATGAATTATGGACTAGTAAGTGACCTAATATGTTAAGTCTTTGACCTTGGGGTGTGCAACCTATATTCACGATCTTTCTCATAAACATGAAAAATTAGGCCCAAGAGGGATAAAGAGTATCTTTATTAGATACTCAGAACGCTCAAAAGGGTATGTGTTCATTGGCAAACAAGGTAATGAAAGAGTAACTGAATTTGAATCACGAGATGTAACATTCTTAGAGAATGA
>JAOXYD010014394.1:0-14972 GCA_028565735.1 Pinacopodium congolense
GGAAATCTTGGCTCAAACATTATTAAATCGACAAGATAAAGGAGGATAAATAAGGATAGAACAACCCTTAAGTCTCTACTATTGAGTATGTTCTTTGGTTTACTTTCTTCTACGTTTATTGAGATCGACCACTAATGGTTAATCACTCAACACATATTAGCTCACTAGTCCATCCCATTGGTTGACTGATCCTTATAAAGTCAACATATTGGTTAACTAGTCCATCCCATTGGTTAACCAATCCCTGCAAAATTAATATACTAGTCGACTGCTTTACCAGTCTAACCTACTGGTTAACTAGTCTCGACAAAATTAATGCTTTGGTCAACCACTACTAAACACTCTAGTCAACCAATCACTAAAGAAACTAATGTTTCTTAAAGTCTACATAATTTGACACATGCAACCAGCTCTAAAACATATCCTAACATTTTCAAAATCTTTTTCCTATTAAACCCTGATACACATACATCAAACTAGTTCTCCAAAGAGCTTTAGGGTATCAAAAGGATCATTAAAAAAATGCCCCACATAATTTCTCTTGATTACGTAACCTACATCCATAAACACTAAACATGAATGCACTATCCATGATTTAAACCCACTAAAAACCTTGTGATAACCAAGATAAGATTCAATAAAAATTACAAGATACAAGTTATTAACACACTATCTTGTTCTTAAGCTTAAGCCTTTTTTTTCTTCATAGGCTCCAAGTAAGCTTTAAAACTCTTAACTTGTATCTCTTAAACCTTTTTCCTGTCTTTCTAAGGCATCAAATATAATAAACTCACTAAAATCTTGATAAGTGTGAATTAAAGTGTGTTCTAGGTTGTTTTAGGGTTCGTTTGAATGATAATTATGTGTTTAGGACTTATCTTTATGTTCTATTATGTTCTTGTTAATGTTTTATGTGTTTTGTGTGACAATTTTTGATGTAGGGCTTAGACTTGATCTTATTTGAGTGGATACTTAAAGTACCATCCTTAAAAGATGAATTTAATTTCCATTTTTTCTTTGCTCAATCCATTTTAAGTCGCAAGGTGTATCAAGTAGTTAATACAAAATGTATATACAAGAAATAACGCCTTCTCCCCAAAATCCATATGCCAAGTCAATATTTTCATCCTTTCATTATGAAAGTAAGTGTGTTTCTCCTTTAATAAACCACCAATGGTTACCTCATTTTTTTTCTCACTTGGATCAACAATATACTTGTTTAATTCATGTAAGGGATCTTGGTGATTTTTCTTTTCAGCTCGATTATTAGAAGTACCATTGATGAGTCCACATTGATATCAATGTCAGTGATACCAATTACTTGTATTCATTTGATGACCTTTAATATTGACCTAAAAGATAATGAAATAAACATGTTCTAGATACCCATACAAATTTAGTTCCTTGAGGTTAGTTCTTAAACCTTTTGAATCCATATTCTTAAAGGTTTGTTAAACAACCTTTGTTTAACAAAACAACACTTTTCAACATGCCTATAATCTCTATAAAAGGAACATGTCATATATTAATTTTGTGAATAATAATGATTCTTATGATTTCTTGTGTACATATTCATTACCAGGCTGTCTTTCATAAGAAATATATGCTCTCTTAGGATAGATGTAAGACCCTAGATGTGTATTGGTTATGAGAATTTTCCATACTATTTAATCTAAAATAAGGCCTACATGCATGAGAGTGAAGTTGTGAGTTTGTAAAAAAAATACTCCTATTCTTACCTTCGTGATTTTAAGGTTTAGATCTATCCTTAAAATCACTTGAATGCATAAAACTTTCACTTTGCTTAGAATCTAGAGGATGATGGATGATCATTTAATTTTTTATATAAATTTAGGAGATGTAACATTTTTCTATATTGGATTGGGCATAGGTTCATTATGCAAATATTTGCCTCTCAAAAAAATTATCTTGGCATTGGATTATATACTTTAATTAGTAAAACAAATTCCATGCCTATCACTAGAGCTCTTTTAGGCTTTTAGCATGCTATTCTAATTTTCACTACCTATAGTAAATCTAGGTAAATATTTTTGAGAGAATTGATCTCAATTTTAATACATCATTTTCATGTAATAAACCATGCTCATTATCATCAGTGATAACCACACTTTTAAAATCTATCATATTATGCATATTACATTTCACTTTCTCAATCTTAGTCATGCATACATCTATAAAAACTAAGGTTTCTTTATGATTAAAAGATAATTTCTTCCTTTTAAGCTCATCATCATTATTATAAGAGTTTAAGCAAGAAAGTACCTCATCATCATCTGTATCTCATAGGTTAGGAGTGATCCCACTAACTCTTCTAATGGCAAGGTACTTAAATCTTTAGCTTCTTAATGGCTATCACCTCTGCATCCCAAAATTTTTGTAAATATCTAAGAAATTTTCATTCCAATTCAAGATTAGTGTAAGTCATACAAACAACTTTAAAAGAATTAACAATATAAATGAATTGAGCATACATATTGGAAATTGATTCATTATATTTCATATGAAACAATTCATAATGACACATAAGCATGCTCACTCTGCTCTCTTTCATTTGAGTAATGTCCTTATATATAATTTCAATTTTATATCATATCTCTTGAGCCATCTTACATATGCATACTCTATTAAACTCAACTCTACCCATAAAATAAAATGTATATAGCCTTGTAATTAAGTTGAATGCATCTCTTGTCATTAGCACTCCCTTCACTGTTATCCTTTGGTACCTTAGTCTTTACTTTATCTATAACTATTATTTTTGTTGGGACATAGGAACCATTCTCTAGAATTCTCTAAAGATAAACTCTTACAGATAAAAGGAAGTGTTTTTTTCCCTAATTTTTCAATATATATAATTGTCACCTTATCTATACTTTGACTTTCTTTTCTAAAAAGAGAATCAAAATATGCCATAATGATCTTTAATTTAAATTTTGTTAAAAATATAAAATTAGCAAGACCTGCTTAATACCATTTATTGGTATCTAATGACACCAAAGAGGAGAGTGACTTAGGTGTTATTAAATTTATAATTTTTTTTTAAATTAAAAATTACATTAATAAGATTCTAATATAATGATGATGATACTAACATATTTCAATATCAAGCATACAAATAAGTATGATATAAAAAGTATAAGGAAGAGAAAATGCAAATCGATTTATAATGGTCTTATAAATAATCCTTACCTACGTTCACTCCTTAAATCACTCTTATAAATTCAATATGATCTTCTTCTAATATTGTAAAAAGAAACTATTTACAAACATTCTTTTTAGAAAGGTGAAAAGGAACCTTTACAAACAATTTTCTTTGAAAGGTGAAGAGAAACTTATACAATCTTTCTTCAATTAGTAAAATATGATCACTAAATAATTTAAAGACACTTAATAAAAAATTACAAGTTAAAGTGTTTTGCTTACTAATAATAATACCTAAGGGCTAAAATCAACCACAATGAATGAATGAAAGAAAAAAAAATTAAACACTCTTAAATGTGTTGTTGAAACTCAAAAACACAATTCATCTTCTCTCAATTTCACTCAATTTGACTAAAATAATTTAACAAACATAAAACCATACACTTATATCCTTCATGAGCTTAAAAATAAGTTTCCTCCTTAACTAGTTATTAGACACTTAAAAAGCTATTGGAAGCAAATGCTAGTCATTAGAAACACAAGCTAGTTGTTGTTAGTCAACTACACATGTAATATGCCATATAAGTCGACCAATGTATCACCCATTATAAAGTCACTGTATAGAAATTTTCAACTTTACTGAGACATTAGTCAACCAATACTTGACATTTGTTAACTAATTATATTGATCAACTAGAAACCTATATTGGATGACTAGTGCACCTGAAAATATTTTATAAACATATTTCTAAGTCTTATAAACTTTCAAGAAATTTTTTTATAAGAATTTTTTAAAACATATTTCAAAATATACCCTAAATTTGTTTTAAACATTTAAACACACTTATCTAAAATCAAAACCTCCATTTATCTTAAAACTTGAAAAGATTTATGCATTAGGTTAAGATGATATTAATATTTATGCATAATCTGCTCTTAAAGTATAAAAATAATTAAGATAAGGTTACAAAAAAAGGATTTCAATGATTTTCTTAAACTTAATATGCTTGATTCATCCTTATTCTTATTTTTTACTTGAACTACAAATGTGCTCATCATTTTCATTTTACATTTTCATTATGTTCATCCTTAATTTTTTTCCTTTCACTGAACTTGATCTTTCATATGATAGTTTATTAATATCACCAAGGATAAAAGATATTAGTAGTATCGTATTTTGTTATCATTAAAATTACAAATTAGAACCTAACTTGGCCAAATATATTTCATATATGGTGGCGTGTCCCAAATCCCTATTGGTCTAATAATAATTCTAATTTAGAATTAAAAGAACCATAGATTTGAAAATAGCTAGTTGGAAATTAATTAGCGGTCTTTTTTTTTTAACTTAGAGTTAATATGAACTTTGACCCCACCTCCCTTATAGGATGTCACAATCTCTCCCTATTGAACTCCTACTGTCCTTATTAGGTTCCAACCCATAATCTAGAATCTTTCCTTCCTTTCTTCTATAAAAACAAATTAAATAGCCTATCAAGAATAACTTATTACTTACCACTAGCACTGTTCCCCATCTTCATTGTTTCCTTACAAAATTTTACTATAAATTTTTTTTCTATAATACTCTTTATAATGCTCTAAGAACAAACTGACCCAATTCTTGGTTAAGAGAACTATAGGTTAAAAATAATAATTTATAAAAAACTTCATGCCTCCTTTTCTTTTTAATATAGAGTTTGACATCCAACTCATGTGTGAATGTCAAACACAATCTCTCAAAGAATTTTTAGGTTGATGTGTGGGATTTGATGGAAATGGAGAAAGGCTTTTGATAGTGAGACATGTTATTAAAGAATAATATATTGTATTGTAGTATTAAATTTTGGATTGCAAAAGTTATTTTTCTTGGCAATTAGACTTAGTATGACAAATGGATTTGAATTCTATAAAATTCACTAAAGGTGATGTGCATTGATTTAATCTTAGATCTTTAACTCTAAAAAATAATCCATGTTTGGTAATGCAAAGATTGATTTATGTTGTTTATTGATTTTTCCAACAACCTAGGTAGATTTCTCGGATCCTAGATTATTTTTCACTCTAATCTTAGTTGATCATGCCAAAATCAAAACTTGAAGAGCTTCAATAAACAAAATAAGACTTTATTATATGAATTCAGACTCTCTTAAAACATTAAAACAAAAGTTTGAAGTTGGAAACTAGATTTAAACACACATAATCATCGAAGCTTATAAAACATGCATCTTAAGCTAGATACTTTGATAGATCTACAAATATAAGCTTAGATAAGTAGTTTAGAAGCTACAAAACATGTTTAGAAAGCTTCTGGATAAGTCTTAAACTTCTTAACTTGATCTGGAAATCAACATAGCTTTAAAATCCATAAAATCTAGCAAAAAAATCAAAGAACATTAAAGAATATACACATAAGAACATGAACTTTTATTAATCCAAGAAAACAAGAGAATATGGGTAATGATCTGAGTTAGAAAACCCCCTATGATGGTTTAGAAACAAAAATATATGTCTTAGCAATGTTCTCCAACAAACAGCAACTCAAAATACACTCTAAAACTCTAATTACAAGTGTTTGAAGCCTAAACTATCTAAGAAAAGGTAAGAGAGAAGCAAGAGCTTCTCTAAGTAAGGTTAGATCTCAAGTCTGCAGATTAATCCGTGTTTTCTATTTTTTTCCTATTATATGCAAACTTTATAGACTCCCCACATGTTCTAAGAGACAAGAGAATTAATTGGAGACACACCAGAGTTGAAATCTTCAAGGTTTGGAGCTGAAATTCTTGACCCTGGTAAACAACAGCGCCCTGCATCCCTATAAAGACACCCTGACAAGTTGTCATTAATGGTCGAATGCATCACCTATTAACGGCCCCCTGTTCTTCAATCAACGGTGCCCTACTAGGGGGCCATTAATGGTTAGAACTAAGAGGTTTTCTTTATGATTTTGCTCAAATCTTCATCATTAATCTCCATTCTGTAAATTAAACATATTAAAACATTAATTTAACAAATAAGCACTGAATTAGGGGTCATAATTCAACAAATTAACCATTAAAACTATATCAATTTGACCCCCAACAGTAGACAAGGGCACAAGGAGTAAAAAGGGATGATACTAGTTAACTCTATAACAGCATTAAAAGCTCATATTATAGCCCTCTCCAAGCATTTGAGCAACATGCAAGGAGTATTTTTATGTAAGATCACTGTAAACTTTATGAACAAGACAATCATGATACAACAGGATGTTTCTTGTTAGGAGCTAGTGGCACAGAGCAAGTAAATTTTGTGGGTCAGCCATAAATAAGTAACAACCCATACTCCAACAGTTATAATCTTGGGTGGCAAAGTCCCCAAAATTTTTCTTGGGGTACTAACAATGTAGGTGGGCAAACAAGACCGCAAGGACCTCCCAAATTTCACCAAGACTACCTTGGATCTTTAAAGAACAAGATGGGCAAGCAAATAGATGTCTTGGGCTCCAAACTGGCGAATCAAGAAGAAAATTAGAAGAGGATGTTTGTAAGCTTCGCAAGCTAATAGGAGCCAAGTTTGATTAGATCACCAAGAACCATGCCTCATCTATCCATAACTTGGAAGTACAGGTAGGTCAACTTGCCAATGCATTGTCTTTTAGAAATGCAAGTAGCCTACCAAGAAACAATAAAGCTAACCCGAAGTAATAACTCAAGGCTATCACACTTAGGAATGGCAAAAAACTAGAGGAGCTAAGTGTTCAAAAGGAGAGCCATACAAAGGAGAAAGGCAAAGAGATAGAAAAAGAGAAAGAGGAAGAGAAAGAAGAAGAGAGGCCTTATGTACCACTCTCACTATACAAGCCTAAACTTCCATATCCACAAAGGGTGAGGCAACAACAGGTAAACACTTAGTTTTCCAAATTTTTGGAGAAACTGAAGCAGCTTCAGATTAACTTGTGATTGGTGGAAGCCTTAGAGTGTATACCCAAGTATGCAAAGTTTCTCAAGGACATACTGACACATAAATGCACTTGGGAGCAATTTCAAACAGTAACCTTGATGGAGAATTGTAGTTTGATCATCTCAAGCACAATGCCTTCAAAACTACAAGATCCAGAGAGTTTTACTATTCCATGTATTATTGGTGATTTTTAATTCTTTAAATGTTTATGTGATTCAGGTGCAAGTATTAACTTGATGCCTTTGTCTAATTTCAGGAAATTGGGATTAGGAGAGGTCAAGCTAACATCCATGCTCATTCAGCTTGCAGATCAATCCATCAAGAGGCCATTTGGAGTTGTGGAAAATGTGTTTGTAAAAATAGATAAATTTATCATTCTTTTTTATTTTGATGTGATGGATTTTGAGGAAGACAGTAATTTTCCCTTGATTTTGGGTAGGTCCTTTATGAATACTAATAGTACATTAGTGGATCTGCATGAAGGGAAACTTATTTTGAGAGTTGGTGATGAGTAGGTTGAATTTAATAAGTCTAAATCTTTGAAAAAGTAGATAGATGGTAGTGCATGTATGAAGATTGATATAGTAGATAAGTGTGTGAAGGAAGTGGAAGAGGAAGTTAATGAAAGTATTGAAGTGAACGGGGATGAGAATGTGAGAGAAGAGGAACTATGTAAGGAAGTTGAGCTAGAGAAGTTGGAGAGAACAGATACACCCATACCACCTTCCATTATTAAGCCCCCCACTTTAAAGCTTAAACCCTTACCTGCTCACTTGTGATATACTTTTTTAGGTAAGGACCATACCCTACCTATCATTAGCTCCAACCAATTGAATTGTAAGTAAGAAGAGAAAGTAGTGGAAACCATTAAGAATAGGATAAGAGCCATAGGGTGGCAAATTTATGATATTAGGGGGATTAGCCCCAATATAGTGATGTACAGGATTAACCTGAAAAACAGATGTAAGATAATGAGGGAGAGATAGAGAAGGTTAAATCCAAACATGTAAGAGGTTATGAAGAAGGAGGTAGCGAAGCTTTTGGATTTGAGGATCATTTACCCCATTTCAGATAGTGAGTGGGTAAGTCCAATATAGTGTGTGCCTAAGAAAGGAGGCATGAAGGTGATAGAGAACAAAAAAGGTGAAAAGATTTCTACTAGGACCATCATAGGTTGGAGAGTGTGTATTGATTACTGAAAGCTCAATTTGGCTATCAAGAAATATCATTTCTCTTTATCTTTTGTGGACCAAATGATTGAGAGAGCGGCTGGCCATGCATTTTACTTTTTTCTTGATGGATACTCAAAGTACAATCAAGTGTTTATATACTCACAAGATCAGGAAAAGACTACTTTCACTTGTCCTTATGGGACTTTTACTTATAAAAGGATACCTTTTAGTTTATGAAATGCATATGCCACATTCCAAAGGTCCATGACAGCCATTTTTTCATATGTGAATGAGAACTTCATTGAGGCATTTATGGATGACTTCTCTGTCTTTGCACATTCTTTTTATCATTGCTCATTTAATTTAAACAGAGTGCTTCAAAGATGTAAGGAGTATCATCTAGTCTTGAATTGGGAGAAGTGTCACTTCATGGTCCAAGAGGGAATTGTTTTAGGCCATAAAATCTCACACAAAGTTATGGAGGTAGATAGAGCCAATATGGAAGTGATTGAAAAGCATCCACCTCCTACCAACATCAAAGGCATCTTGGCTTTCCTTAGTCATGTAGAGTTTTACAGACTGTTCATCAAGGATTTTTCTCTTATATCTTGACCATTGACTCATCTATTAGTTAAAGATGCGCCCTTTATGTTTGATGATAATTTTTTGGATGCTTTTAATAGGTTGAAGAAGGCACTTACAACAACGCCCATTTTAAAGTCACCGGATTGGTTACTTCCCTTCGAGGTTATGTATGATGCAAGCAACCATGCCATTAATTGTGTACTTAGACAACAAAAGGAGAAGAGACTATATGACATTTACTGTGCAAGCAAGACTTTGATAGGGGCACAATAAAATTACACCACTACGGTGAAGGAGTTGCTTGTAGTGGTATTTGTATTTGAGAAATTTTGTTCTTGTCTTTTTGGGTCACAAGTTATTGTTTTTACAGATCATGCGACGTTGTTTTATCTCTTTTCTAAGAAGGATTCCAAGGCTAGGCTCATCTAATGGGTACTTCTACTCCTAGAGTTCAACCTCGAGATCAACGACAAAAAAGGAGCAAAAAAATGTTGTAGCGGGCCACCTCTTAAGACTTGAAATAGGGCACTAAGAAGAAAAAGAGGAAATCGAGGAGCTTTTTCCTTATAAGACTTTAATGATTGTGGAAAATCCTTTCTATCATTGGTTTTCAAATATTGCTAATTACCTCTCATGTGGTATTCTTCCCCATAACCTCGCTTAACGACAAAGAAAGCATTTTATGTTTCAATGTTCTCGCTATATTTGGGATAAACCTGTACTTTATAAGATATGAGCTAATAGTATCATTTGCAGGTGTGTCCTTGAAGATAAAATGCTTAAAATTTTGATGCAATGTCATAGCTCACTTTATGTAGGGCATTATGGAGCTAATAAGACTGCTACTCGGATCTTAGAGTGTGGATTTCACTAGCCAAACTTGTCCAAAAATGCTCAAGACTTTGTGATGAAGTGTGATAGATGCCAACGAGTGGGAAATATATGAAATGCCACTCTCCAACATCATAGAAGTGGAGATATTTGATATGTGGGGCTTTGATTTTATGGGACCCTTCCCCTCTTTAGGTAACACTTATATCTTAGTTGGAGTTGATTATGTTTCCAAGTAGGTAGAGGTCGTAGCTACTCTAACCAATGATGGCAAGGTAGTGTAAAGATTCATCAAGAAGATCTTCACTAGATTTGGAGTGCCTAGAGTGATCATCAGTGATGGAGGGAGTCACTTTTACAAGAAGCCTTTTGAAGCTCTATTAAAAAGATGCAATGTGCATCATTAAGTGGCGACTACTTACCATCCACATACAAGTGGACAACTGGAAGTGGTGAATAGAGAATTGAAAAAGATTTTGGATAAGGTAGTGAGCACCTCAAGGAAAGATTAGGCTTTGAAGTTAGATGATACACTTTGGGTGTATAAGACAGCTTTCAAGACACCTATAGGTACTACTCCTTGTAGAATTATGTATGGTAAGGCTTTCCATTTACCTTTGGAGTTGGAGTATAGAGCCTATTAGGCAATTCAAAAGTTGAATATAGATTGGAAGCTTGCGGGTGAGAAGAGATTGCTACAACTTGATGAATTGGAAGAGTTGAGAATTGATGCTTATGAAAATGCTAAATTGTACAAGGAAAGGGTGAAAAAATGACATGATGCTCACATCAAGAAGAAAGAATTCATGGTGTTTTTATTCAATTCAAGACTTAGATTATTTCTTAGAAAGCTCAAGTTAAGATGGAGTAGGCCTTTAAGGTTATTCAAGAGTTTAATCATGGAGCATTGGAATTGGAGAACACCAAAGGTGAAGCATTCAAAGTAAATGGAAATAGAAGCAAGTCTACCTTGGAGGAGCTCTTTCACATGAAAGGGAAGTAGTTTCTTACCTTTCTTTTACCCTCACTTAATTGCATTAAGGTTTAGTCAAGCTTATGACCTTAAATGAAGCATGTTTTGTGTAGATTTTAAGTTGTTTCAAGTGTTGGTTCTTAGCTTTTAGGTTGTTACTTACTTTAATCTACTCTTTTCTTTTGTTTCATGGTTGATTTCTTAAGTTTGGTTGATTTTTTAGGTTAATTTTGATGTTTGAGGTTGAGTTTGAAATTTTGAATTGAGATTAAGGTGTTTGGACACTTAATTGTTGCAATTTACAAATGGCGAGGGAGTTTTCCCTGTCACCATCGTGGCCTAACACGAAGGTGACAAGGGGTTGTGCAAATAGCTCTATCACAATTGTGGCTCATCACGATCGTGACAATAAACAGAAGCATCACGATCGTGACAGAGAGTTTTGATCAGTTCCTAGTCATGAACGTTACTAATGCATTTAAAAAAACCTAAAACCCTATCTTTCTCCTTTTTTCTCACTTCTTTCTTTCTCTCCTCCCTCACTCTCACTAAAAATTGCGCCCCATCCCTTTTTCCATCCCTTTCCTTTATTTTTAGCCAAGATTTATTCAGATCTAGTGAGTTATTGTTGGTTTCTTTGCAAAATCTTTAAGTTTCTATAATTTTCTTCATGTTTTTAATATTTTTTGCAGTTTTTCTCTTCTTTCAACTCCCATTCATCTCTCTCTCTCTCTAACATGCCTGTTTTGCTTCTATTTTAGCTTTTCTCACAATCTTTGTGTATTTTTGTAGGTCTTTACACGTCGTGCCTCTAAGAACCAAGACTTTTTACTTGAAAATCCATCTGTCCTATACAAGCCGAAGTCAAAGGCTGTAATGTGAGGGATATTTCGGTAGATTTTAGTGTGCCTTTTCTCATTTTTCATAAGATGAAGGTAATAGTTACAATCTTCTCAAGAATATGACTATTCTTACACCTCGCTATTTTAATTTTAACCTTCTAGATGAAATAGTTCTTAAGGAGAAATTTTTGTGGTTGTGTGCTAAGGGCGGTTGGGCACAATTTATTCAAATGGATTATCCTATTTTTAATGAGTTGACACTTGAGTTCTTTAGCACCCTATGCTTTGAAATGCCAACTTAAACTCACAAGTTAGATGAGAAAGTGTTGAAGCTGGTTTTTGGTTTTCCTAAAGCCCATGTAGAATATTCCTATCAAGATTTTTCCACCAACATTTATTGGCACTTTTTAACTAAGATATCTGAGTTCAAACTACAAAATGCTTAAAATTCCAACATTATGAGCCACGGACATTTGTTACTACATAAATTTATTTGCTATGCTGTTTCTCAAAGACTCAAACTAATAAATGCCCAGCTAGGGAAATATTTTTGTTGTGGTGTGTGGATGAAAAGACTCAATTGCGTATGTCCTTCTATTTTTTTCAAGCTTTGATGTAGTTGGTGATGAAGAGGGGCAATTATTTAGGCCTAAGGTATCTAGCCACCGCTTTAGCATAACATTTCAATATTGATACTGTTGATCTAACCCCTATTTCTTGTAAGTACTTTTATTTTCCTTATTTAAGCTACTCTGAACTAATGTGGCATAGTAGCATGGAGCTTCAAGATCCTTAGACTTGCACTGTAGTCACACAGGTTCTCTAGCGAAACTTCAAGCCCTAAGGCTACCCCTTAGTATGATGATGATTCAAGTGAGGATTCTGATGAAACGAGATGGAAGAAGGTGTATAATCTCCTCAAGGGCCAAAATAGTCAAATCCAGCAACAATTGGCCACACTGAACGAACAAATGCAAATGGTGATCTACCATTAGTGCTATCTTGAAAGGAAGCTCCACAAGTCTTGGGTGATGCAAGGACTCCAAGTCCCCTCACTCACACCCTCGCCCCCACCCTCTCTATATAAGCTCTCTTCCCTCCTTTTGTTTTACTCATTATTTGTTTCTTTTGTTTGTTTTTCTTATTTTTTGTTGCTTCATGAATTTGATTGCCTCGTGGTTTTGTTTTTTGTTTTTTGTTTTTGGTGAGTCTGTTCACACATTGAGGACAATGTGTCCTTCAAGTGTGGGGAGGTAGCTTTTGTTTGTGCTTGCATTTTGTGTCATTTAGGATGCATGATAGGTTTTTAGTACTAATTGTTTGTGTTTGCATGTCATTTTCTCTGCATTTAAACCTTTGTAATGATGTTTTGCTATGAAATTCTATCATACTAATCAAAATGAGATTGAGTTACATGCTTGAAGTTAAATTAGGCCATGTAGATAGAAGGTGAATCATGCATATTGACTTAAGTAGTAAGTTACATAGGCTTACCCAGAAACTGATATTGGAGTGATTAAGTGACGTATAGAAATATGATGGATCTTTAATTGAGCCTAAGTAAGGAGTTAAGCATATATGACTGTATTCCAAAGTCATTTCATTCTTTGTGTGTGTGATAATCTCATAGGTGGTTACCTCTATAACTTACTTTAAACCAATTTGAATCTACTAAATGCACACTAAATAAAAGTGATCAAAGCCCTCTTTTATCCTTTAGCTTAAATGACCAACCTATGTCATTATCCTTTGAAAACCCTTTGAGCCTTTGACCTTTTTATTTCCTGAAGAAACACACCATTTTAAAACCTTAAACCCCATTAGCTTACCTAATCACAAGTTTAATAGAGTGCTAAGTCTGCAATAGTTTGAGATTTTTAGCTACAATGTTTTTTTTATGAGATGCTTTAAGTAGTTTACTTCTACTCATATAGCACATTACATTTAGCTACTTTTATTATTTATTTATTATTTTTCAAAAATAAAAAAGAACAAGAATCAAAAGAAGAAAAGAAGAAAAAGAAATAAATGAAAAGAATCACATTTAGTAGCAAAAATAAGTGTTGATTAGTTAGTTTTATCCATTTGCATGTCTCAAAATTCATTTTGTTTCCCTTTGCATACTTGGTACTTTATGAATGATTGTGAAGAAACCTTTAAACCCTTTTTGACATACCTTAAACCCTAACCCATTACAACCCTTAGTAAAGTTCTTTTAATCTATTTGTGCATGTAATCACAGTGGAGAAGAATTAAAGTATTTGTAAGCCTATGGTAGTGTGCTTTCCTATAGAGAGTTTTAAGTGAAACACTAACCTTTAAACACTTGAGTGAAATGAGTGAATTCCATGAGGAAGGTGTCCATTTTGATTTTATTCTTGCCTTTGATCGATAGTATCATAAGTTGAGTTTGTTTATGTATGTCAATGAAAACTAGTCATAATGTGTGACATTTGAGTTAGCTGAAGTTTGAAAGATTGCATGCTCTTAATCCTTGTGAATTGATACAGTGGATTGGTTGTTGATATTTATTTTGAACAAGCAAAGGTTTAAGTGTGGGAAAGTTGATAAGTGTGCTTTTAGGTTATGTTTCTAGGTTATTTTTAGGTGTTTTAAGTGTTTCTTTCTGTGTTTTAGATTTAGTTTATTTTACTTTGCATCCTTTGCATCTTTTCATGGTAATTAAAGTATGTGATTGTTTCTTTATCTTATTTAGTATTTGATGGTGGTTTCTGAGCTTGTTTTGGGGAGTAGTTTATGCACTTTGTTGATTCATTTTACAAGAAACAAGATTTCAGACTTAGACATTTTGCAGGTGACTTTCATGGCTTACTAGGCAAACGTTAGAGCTCAGATGATCATGAAAATTGATACAAAGGAAGATCAAGATGTTAGGAGTCTCCAGTTAAAATTGCAAGTTAATAAGAGATTCAGAGAGGGAGTTATGGCCAAAAGCGTAGAGCGCGTTCAAAGCTGCAGAAAGTAGGACACGATCGTGGTGGGTCACGATCTTGACCCACCCTAGATGACCACTTTATGTCACCCTTATGATTATGGCCAAAAGAGTGGAGTGCATTGAAAGATGCAGAAATCAAGACACGATCGTGGTGGGTCCCAATCTTGAGCCACCCTAGATAACCACTTTCTATCACCTTTTTGACAAGCCACGAGGGTGACAGTAGGGTTGACTCCTGGACATGTCAAACACGAGATGTTTAAGTTAGGGGACCCTCCTTTGGACATATATAAAAGCTCTAAACCCTAGAAGCCTCCAATAATCATTAGAGGGATACCAAAATGGGGCAACTTGGAGCTTTTTGGTGGCACCCAAAAGAAGCAAACACAATTTTTCTTAGGAAAGAATAAGATAACACAATAAACATTTTTCTAGCTTTCTTAAAGTGAAGAGAAGACCTTCAAAGCTCCATCTAGTTTATTTTTCTTCTTCTCTTTATTACTTTTTAGCAT
>JAOXYD010014414.1:0-14970 GCA_028565735.1 Pinacopodium congolense
CAATTAATTTAGAATTGCCTAGATAATTGTAATCTAATTAATCTAGTAATTAACTTAATAATCCAAACATTTTCCCCGTGGGTTTGACACTCGGAGTCTGAAAATTACTCCACTTTATTACTTGTCCGATAGGTGCACTTGCCTTTTGTCACGTTGGTTTTCGCTTAATTTTATTTTGGTTTTCAAAGTAAAATCGGTTTAAAGAACACCCATTTTTAATCACCTAATCAACGAACAACATTAAGCTAGCCATGTCCTTTGAAGCAATGTTGAAGAAATTGTTTAGAAAGTTTAAATCATTCTAAAAGAACCTTACAAACTGGCAATTAGATCAACTAATTAAAAGAACAATTTAAACTGATAATACTAATTTTTTATCATACTCAAAACAACCATATATCATAAAATGACAACATACAAATGTGTCAAACATTACTTACCATATTCCAAAAGGGGTACTCCTTTTTTGCACATAACTAAGAGCAAGAAATCAACCAAAAATAAATTGCTAATCATACTCAATTTATCACCTCTTTTAGCTTAATTCATCAAATTCTTCAATTTAACTAACTCCCCCTAACGTAATAAAAAATATGTAACATTTTTTACAATTTCCAAAAATATTGAAAATTTGGATTTCTAATCAACTCAAGGATCAAACCTATGACTCCCTCTAAATTCATGATATAATTTCAAACTTTCAAAGGTTCATATCAAGACATAAGACCCATGAAAAGAGTCATAAATACACATGAAAAATGTCACTTAACTTCACACATTGTCATTTAAAACACAGAGTAATCACGTGAAATATATGATCATATAAAATGAACATAAAATAATATAAATCAAACCTATCATTTAATTTAAAATTCCTCCTTCCATAAAGAATTCTAAACCATGTATTACTGGCCTATTTTAAAAATGCCATAATACAAGAATTTAACAACTTTAAATTTTCAAAAATTGAAATATAAAATAATTCATTGATCAATGCATATGTAATTTTAACAATCAAATGTCATGCTCCTTCTAAGTTTATGCATAATGCTTCATTACCAAAAATTTTAAACATTGATGGCAAAACCAACGTTATGCTTGACAAAATAATCAAACATTTTTCATAGCTTCAAAACTTATTACAAGAGTTCACATTCCATTAATTTCTTCATTCTTTTTTAAAAAATCAGGCATCCAAACTAATTTCATAAATATTTAAGAAAAATTTTAACTCCCCCTAAGTAAAACTAATGTCAAGATTTTGAAAGTATCCTAGAATCTTCAAATTTTGTTATTGATTATTTTATAAATATTTATTCCACTTGGAGATATGATGATGTGACGTATAGATAAGCCAATGAATAACTTATAATGTGATGGGTTGATTTTAAGATCATGATTATGAGTATTTAATTCTATGTATAAATCACGGATTACTTAGATATAATACTAATGTGATTTAATTAAAAAAATTTGTATATGATTATTTATTTTCATCATATATGTGTGGTATATGATGTGCTGTGTGGTCGGTACAATTTAGTTAACACTTACTAAGTTAACAGTTCATTCATTACAATATTAATTTTTTTCAAATTATAGATTATAGAGTCTGACTCTCTCTACTACCCAAGATTTTGGATGGGTTAGGGATGATGCAAGAATATTTTTTTATTATCAACACATTTTTTTAAAAGATTATCAAGTAGTGATCATGTTCCTCTTCTATAGTTAGAAGGATTTTCAGTTTGGATTCTTTTGCAATTATTGTGGTATTACCTTAATATTGAATAACAATAAGATTATTGGATTGATCTATTAAAATTGGTTGAGTATTGATGAAACACTTTGTTCGATGAATACAAGGTTTTTGTTTTACATTGATTGCAAATTAAATTTATTGAATGTTGTATAAATGGATTGGAGAATGAGAATTATTGTTGAGAGGATTACAATATAAATTTAATAAAACCATAATTAAGTTTAATTTCATTTCATTTTAATTTTTGCTTCATTTTAGAATTCATTTTTAAATAATAAAATATCATGCACATTTTACTTTTAGCTATGCTTTTTAGTCCTTGGGTTATGTTTAACCTATTTTATGTAAATGAAACTAACTCCAAATGTTACATTTATCTTCTTTTTTTTTTTTGTAAACACATAGGCTTGGGAGGGAGTAAGAAAAAAACACACCTTTAAGTCATTGAGATGGCTTATTTTGATTTTAGCCCAAATCCAGAATTTAAATCCAATAAAGAAGGAGGTCAAATTCTTAAGATTAAATGTTTGAGCAAATAAAATGTTTTTGAATATATCTATATTTCAAATTAATTATTGCATTTTGATTCAAAGCCACATTTCTCAAAACAATGAATGAAATAGGAAAATCACACATAGGCTTCAGTTTGAATTAGCTTAATCCTAAGTGGTGGCTTTTAAGCTAAATTGAGTTTATTCTTTTAAAGTGAATACCTCCAATGTTTGAGCGCAAGTCCTAAAATAAAACTAAAAGGTTTTTTGGTTCTTATTCTTCTTGTTAAATCTTTAATGATTTATATAAATGCATGACTCAATATAGTGGAGTACAGAGAGAGAAAGAGAGAATTAAACTAATATCAATCAAAATCAATAATCTTAAAGTCCAAGGCTTCTTTAAGTAAATTTTTTATAATTGTAAAAAATAGGTTGAGTCTATTAGCTGAATAGATATTTTCCTTAATTTGTTTAGTTTGAGATTCTAAGTTCAATGGGATTGTATATCTCTTCATCTTCAGTTACCAATTTTAGTTAGGATCTATATCCCTTATAAGTAATTTCCTTTTATGTTGTTTTATAAATTCTTAAGCCTTAGATTTTCAACACTGAGAAAATCATTAAGGAAGCCCAAGTCTATCATCCCATTTGTGCACTTTCCTTATTTCCTAATTCTTCACCGTAAACTTACAATTTTGGTTTGGAAGCCTATTTTAAATCTTCTGAATATTTAAACTTAAGAACTAGTATAAAACACTCCTTTTGATCAAACTATCTTTCAAAATAGCTCATTAAAGTCAAATAATTTAGTTTTCTTATTTGTTTTACTTTCTTTATCCTACTTTAACTTCTCTCCATAAATTAAATCTTCTTATCCATCCGAGGAGAGTATCATTTCTTTGCACATATATTGTCATCATTTTAGAAATTTCTTTTTAGGACTTTTTACCCAATTTCCTTAAACCACAAGAAACTAAAAACCATCACATAAATTATTTCTTATTATTTCCTAAGAAAGTTTTCCTTTTAACTCATTTTCTATCATTACTTTTTTTTTTCAAATATGGGATAATAAACATAATCCATCAAGTAAATTCACATCTTTTAAATTTCAGGTAAATTTATTTTTACACTTGTATCTATCCATATTACTTTCTTTAAAAAAATTTCCCAAAATTGAAAAATCATCATAATAATTAGTTACATATTAGGCAGGTAGGGAGGTGTGCTTGATACCATTCGCATTTTATAATCAACTCCTAAACTTCCATTATCATTTTGTGACTTTCATTTTTTATTTTTATCTATATTTTCTTATTAGAACAATGGCTCCATTATTATATAATAAAAATTAATCGATCATAAATTATTCTTCTTTATTTAAGGCAAGCTTAAATTGTCAATGATAACTATGGTAACTCTATTAGGAAGATAAAAGGATCAAGGAAATCTAAGTTTTGAGTTTTGTATTTTTGGGAGGTGTTTTTTATTTAATTTTATTAATCCATAATAAATGACTGTGAGGGTGTAATTTTATGGCTATTTGCTTATTTTCCTCATAATTTACCACTTTCATTATCTTTTTACTACCATTTCCTATTTTATATAGTTGGTAATATAGTTACAAGAATTCGAATGAAAGAACCTAAATAAAACATGATGGATAAATTATAGGGAAAGGTATATCTAATTCCTTTTTAGGGAACTTATGCATAAACTACAATATATATTGTTGGTTCTTATGTGACATCTAAGAGGGGGAGTAAATTAAGTGATTTTAAATTTTTTTAGGTCTATCTAAGTCTATTGCACCTAATTCAAAATCCCTTCTTAAAAACATTGTAATTCAAAAGCTAAAAAATGATTAATCAATATAATTTTACTTTAACCAATTTGGCAAGCAATGTGTAAAGCTTAAACAATATCAAACAACTTTATACACAATATAATATTAATTAAATTCAAACAACATAATTGTAAAACAGATAAGAAAGAAGAGGGCAAAGTAATAGTGGTTAGGTAACAACCTCTTCACCTACATCCACTCCCTAACCCCTCATTGGGTATTCTACTATCTTTCAAGGAAAAAATGCAACTCTCTTTTCCACAAAGCTATAGGGTAACCTTTACAACCATTCACTTTTTCAATGAGCTCCACTATAACCCTTTAAAATTTTTACTCCCACAATCATAACCGCACAAGATACCCTTTTCAAAAAGTATCCCATTTGACCTAAATAAATACATAAGGGCTCATAAACCACTTAGAAATGTATGCATAAAGAAGCTCACACAACTTCTAAAAAATTTCATAAAGACTTAACCAGAACACTGAAAACAACACAATTTATACTTCAATTAACTTATAGTAATGTTCCTTCACTATTAGATGCATAAACAACATATAAACACACCTATTTATAAATGAAAAAATGTAACTAGACATTTATTATAATCTTCCAATGTTAGTATCCATTAAATATAATTTTGTCATTACATTTTTCTCGTTAAAACATGATTTTTGTCACATTTGGTTGACTAAGTCCCTTAATTAATTGACTAGTAATCAGTCTATCCATACATGCATTGGTTGAAAAATCACCAATTCAGTTATAAGATCAAAAAGCATCACAAAACATTGATCTATTCAATTTAATAAGGTAAAATTTGTACAAAAAAAATCAAGAATAAACCCTAAAATAGATTTAAAAATCCATAATCGTATTTAATCCATATCTATTCAGGCTTGACATTTAAGGAAATAAAAGTAGCGAAAAGAACAAGATGTAGTTTGAAGCCTTGATTTGGAAATTCTAGACAGTTGGATTGATCTTGATGTTTCCACCTTTAATCTTGACTTCTTTTTCTTGTTTTTTATACTCCAAACATTTCTTTTCTCCCTTTGGATTTTTTCTAACACCTCTATGATGGCTCTTAGGTTTTCACATGCATTTTATATCTAAAAATAGCTCTAATCTTTAAAAATAAAGTAATTTTCACATCCTTGAAGAATATAAACCTGTAATGGTCATGACTTGAGAGTGGGTGGATCTTTTTTCAAGGTCATGTCATTCCCATGATTGTGACCTTTATGTTCCTTACCCAAATTCTATTGTGACCTTTATGTTCTTTCCCCAAATTCTTCATCTTCTTCTCCTTTCACAACTCTTCCAACTTTATGCCCTTCTCAATCTTTTTGTTATAACTTCTACTTCACTCTTCCTTTAGCCTTAAAATTTTGTGTGGAACTAAATAACATGATTTTATTGATCCATAAATAGGGTTGCATTAAAGTTTATTTCTATAGTGGTTTAGTGTGTTAGTATGCATGTCTAGGATTAAAAAATAGCATGTTTTAGACTCAGTTTGATGTTATTCTATTGTTTTTGTTAATGTTTAGTGTTTTGGTGTGATGTTGTGATTTTAGGCAAGAATTTTATCATATTAGTGTCAATAATTCAAGTTCAATTGGAATTAAGTTTGTAGGCCAAGAGGAGTGGAAGATGGAGCTTTGGACTAAGACTTGAGTCGTTATAGTGATAGAAGAGTTCACCAAGCCCAAGACGCTATAACGACTTGACAATTTCTAGATTCTTTAGGACGATGTGTTCAAGTCAGGTTTTATGATATTTTAGACTAGCAAGTCATCGACATACCCTTAAAGCCACCATTTTAAGCCTAAGGAACATCTAAGGCAGAAAAAAAAGTGGTTTAGATGGAGAAAAACATCAAGAAACTCAAGATCAAGAGAGACAATTTAAGATTCAAGACAATGTCTAAATTTTCTGGCAAAGGGGCCTCCACCTATATCCATTATTTTTCTTTCATTGCTTTCCTTTTGATGTTGAATTGGAACAATGATTTGTTCAACATTATTAGGGATTACAAGATCTAGTTTAAAGTTTGTTCTTGAATTATTATCAAACTTTTATCTTATTGATTTAATGCGTTATTGTTTGTTTTAATTGATGAGCCTATAATCATTTTGAATTGAAAGGTTGTTTTGATTTATTTGAGTTAGTTTGAGCAATGATAATTTGATAGCTCATCATTAAACTATCAAATAATAATTCCTAACTACACCTCACTACACAGTAAGGGACAAGTTAGGGTAAAACCAGAGAAAGTTAGTTGCTATTACTATTTAAAATGTTGCACATGAAAGAAAATAAAAAACCCTTGAAGCAATGAGAATTAAACAAACTAAAATGCAACAATGACAAAAAAAAAAGAAAAATACTAACCAAAAGATGATAAACTAGCAACAATGCCAAAGAAATGGGCTAAAGGTATCATCGAGATTATGGGAAAATCATTGATCCTCGAACCTAGATACAAGGCACTTCAACTAAGATGTCAGTCTATGGATTTGAACAAGCTCTCAAACCCTTAGTCCCTTAAAAGTGGGTAAATCTAACAAGTTCTAGAAATACTCCAATATCTGTTATAACCTCAAATAAGCTCTTTGTTGAAACAAGTATGGTTCCACATTATTTTGGTAATGGAAAAATAAATATATTACTAATACTTATGTGTTTGATTATACTGAAAGATAGGTTGGAGAAAGCTCAAGTTTCATCATTCAAAGAGTCTCAAAGATGGAAATAGAAGAATCATATGAAGACTCAAGTTTGAAGAAGAAGTTTTATAATGAACTTATTTTTATATTTAATGTAAACTTTACTCATTGTATTTTTGTTTTCTTTAAGAGGCTTATAATTGATCTTTCATGCATACATATTTTAGAATATGCATATAGGTGCATAATTAAAAGGTCTGTGTGTTTTTTTTTCTCCTCTTGATGTTTGGAATGCATAAGTTAATATGACATTAGTTATGTGAGATAAATAATTGAGTTTAAAATAAATGTCTTAAGATATGTTTGGTTTAGTTTGGCTTTATCATTGGCTTGGCATCATTCTGATGTTTAAGTTCTGTTTTGATATAGGTCGACCAAATGAGTTAGCGCGATCAATCAAATGACTTGGGTAAGTCGACCAAACACAAAGCAAAGGCCTATCGGTCAACTAAACCATAAGTATTAGTCAATCGAATGGTGCTAATATTGTAGATAAAAAGATGATTCACCATATTACACAATGAATAAATTCATTAATCTTTATAACGTTGACTTTTGTCAGTTGGATAACGGATATAATACCATTACGTAATGGATAATTTTTGAAATATATCAATATAAATAAAGCCTTTCTACTGTGTTATAAAAGAGGTCTTTACAATGTTTTGAAAAAAAAGCATATACAAGAATGAAAGGCGCTTTCACAAGTGTCATATAAAAGCCTTATCAAAATTTTATTCAATTTTTGAAGAAGTGATTTACGAAGTATTTTTCTAAAGAGTTTTTGAAAAGGCTACTTTGTTCTATCAAGTTTGTGTGTTACTTTTAAGAGTATCATTTCGTTTACTCTTTTGTGTAATTTTTTGTGAATTCTTTTACATATTTTCTTGTCAGCGTCAATCTTTTATAAGCTTTTTTTTCCTTCCCAATTGGAAACAAGTAAAGTTATTTTCTCTATATTTTTATCATTAGAGCTTGAGAGGTTATTCTTGAGCCTAGGAAAAAGAAGTAAGTAAAAGGTTCTACTTTAGCCTGTGAAAAAGGGTGGTAATTGAATGTTATATTCTTGTTGAAGTAGCAATAAGAATCAAATCTCAACAATGGTGTTGGAGACTGGACTAGGAGTAAGTGGATAGCTTTGAACCAGAATAAATCCGGTCTTTTTCTTTCCTCTCTAACTCTTTATTTTTCGCACTTATATTTTTTGGTTGGGAAATTTGTGTCATCTCTTAAGCTTCAGCATATATCCTTCTATGTTTATTTTATTCAAAGATATTTAAAAGCCTAATTCACCCCTTAATTGCATAATAAACCTAACACTCTTCAAGTTTAAGAGCGAAGAAGCATTAGATACTAACCAACAACTAACTTAGGCCACCTACTCGCAAGGTTGAAAGGTGTCACCTAAAGGATTGGAATCCAAGACTAGTTAGTTAAGTTTACCCACAAATCCAAATAGTCTATTTTTACTTTCTGGAATTGCAATAGACTATTACGTATCACATGCTCAACCTTAGCTTTTAGATTAGAAAATTACCTAAAGGGTAATCTAGCCTAGAGATAATATCTAATCCTTGACATTGAACCTAAGTTCCCATCCAACCTAAGCTTTAAAGCACCAAACTCAAAAGGACTCCATCATATTCTCACAAATAATCACATATCATCCCTAAAATATCTCCAAACCCTTATATAACTAGCCACACATGCTCAAATAAATCAAAATAAACATTAAATAAACAAAACCCATACTTAATTTAAAGGAAATCAAGGTCGGAAAATTCAAAACTAGTAATGTAAACAAAGATTCAACAATTAACCTAATCCAAAATTAATCCAATTATGCTAATAGTTAAGTAATTATAACTAAATTCACAAAAACCCAAATTAATTACACTAAACTAGAAATTCTAGCAAACCTAAATAATGGTAAAATATGAAATTAAACACTTCCTAACCTAAGAACATTAATAATTTCAACTATAAAGAAAAACTTAAGAAAAAACTTCAAGAACAAATAAAAACCCACAAAATAATCTATCAAAAAACTAAAAATCCAACTTGGAAAGAACTAAAATAACAAGATGTTAAGCTCACACAATCAAACTCAAAGTTGGAAATTAAAAAAAAAAGATCATCAATTGCATTAAACCCAATCATCCATATATTTTTCATAGTTTTCAAACTCAATATTCATCAAAAACTCAACCTAAACATCATATAATATAAAAATAATAAAATAACTTAAAATAAATCATCAAACTACTAATTTGAGGGTAAAGATACCTAAAACAACTATACTAAAGAGTTAAAATAAACAATCAATTGAAATCATAACGAAAACCTGAAGAACATCAATGAATTCTAGGGAAAAGATGTAAAATTCATAAGGAAAGGTTTCTTCTTCTCTTCTCAGCTCATTGGAGGGGTTTATATACCCCTTCCAATTAAGGAAACCCTAAAGAGGATGAAAAGATCCTCATTTCCCCCTCCCTTTTTAGATAGCGAATAAAATGTGGATTGTTAGAGACTTAAACGATATTGTTTGGCTGAGGCTATTAAATTCTTAGATTTTGAAAACTTCTACCCTTCTTCATTTTTTCTACTTTAAGTCCCCGTATGGACCTCCGACTGCCAAGAAATTTGGTATTTAGACTCCTTTGATGATATGCACCCCATAAAATTTCAGATTATTTTGAGCTCCAAAAGTGGACCTAATGCACCACCATGGTTACCTATACCAAAACTGATTCTCAACTACGCTTGTCTTGTTCTTTTCTTTTTCCACTACACATGGCTTGTCATATGGGCTAAAAAATTGGTGTGGAACTTCATACCACAGTGTTTTAAGTCCTAAAATTATTTCCACACATCTTCTAGCTCCAATTCTACTCTAAACTTGGTCATTTCAACTTGTTTTTATTTCCAACGGTCATATTTGTATATAAACTTAAAAGGAACACAAATTAAATATTTAAACATTAAAATAGGGATAAAATGACATTGAAAAACATATTAAAATACTATAAAATGCACTTCCCTATCAAATAACCCCACACTTACACCATTGCTTGTCCTCAAGAAAATTAAACGCAACCATTACATTTTATCAAATCATTTTTAAAGAGGCTAGATGCATGCAACCTTTCAAACTTTTGCAAACTTAATTGTTAATCTACTACACACATAACATGATTGGTTTTCATCAGTAAATAAAAAGAAAATCAAATGAAGACACTATTAATCAAAGGCAAGCATGAAAACAAGATGGATTTATGATATTCACTCATTTCACTCAAGTGTTTAAAGTTTGATATTTCGCTCAAGACTCCCTCTAGGAGACCACAGTAACAAAGGCTTGCAAATTCACCAATTCTCTTCCACATAGATTAAATGTTATCAGGGATCAAAGGAATTTTTCTTAGGGTTGTAATAAGGCTTAGGTTTATATGAGTAAAAAATGTTTGAAGGGTTTCTCACAAGTTTCACAAAGTACTAAGTGTATATGGACAGCCAAATATGATTCCTGAGACATTCATGTGAGTACAAATTACTACTCATCACTAACTATTACAACCATAATTATTTCTTTTTCTTTTTCTTCCCTTTTTTCATTTTTCTTTTAATTTGTCTTCTCATTTTTTAAAAAGAATAAAACAATAGTAGAAGCTATATATATGACACATCATGAGTATAGGTATCTTTCAAAGCATTTTAGAGTAAAAACTAAACTGAAACTCCCATACTTGCTTAAAGACCATAATCCTTCCAATATAATATGTATCTAGTAGTGTCAAATTAGTTTAAAGCAAGATTTTAAGGTAATCTTCCTAGGGAAGCATCACTCATAACAAAGAATGTGAAATGAATTTCAAATGTAGTATATAAGCTCAGTTTTTCACATACGCTTATATGAAAACCATCATAATTTCACACATTTCTTAATTATTTAAGTATCAAATTTTTTTACTAAGGGGTCATTTGGTATTGCTGTGGGTTGTGGTTTTTAGTTGTAATTTTGATATATTTGTATTGGGTTTTGTGTTTTGTCCTCGATTTCTGTGTTGTATTAGTGTGTTTTCTTTTTTGATTTCTGTATTTAACAAAACAAAAAATTAAAACCTAAAATATAAACCATACCAAACATCCCCTAAGTTTATACAACCAATTACTTCAATCAATCAATATGGTTCACCTTATACTTAAGTAGCTTAGCTCAAATTCAAAGACACAACTCAATCTCACTCCAACTAAAATGATAGAATTTCACAATTTAATATACATTAAAATAACTCAAGTGAAAAATCAATTAACTCCCCCCTAACACTTAAATTAGAGATTGTCCATAATGTCTGAATAATAGTGGAAACACAGAAGAGGGGTAGAACAAGAAGTACTCCTTTGATCAAATAGGCTATAACAAGTTGAAAATAGAAATCATAGCTTGCATTCCTATAAACACATAAAAAAAAAGAAAATAAAAAACTCAAATGAAAAAAAATTGTTAGGGGTCAAATTGATATCAGTGCTTAATTGTTAAATTTACATGTTATTATGTTTAATTTGCAAAATGGAGCTTAATGATGAAGATTGGAGCAAAAACATTAAAGAATCCTCTTTGTTCTGACCATTAATAGCCTCCTGGCAAGGTGCTGTTGATTGAAGAATAGGGGGCCATTTAAGGGTTTTGCATTCCACTATTAACGGGTGCTGTTTTAGGGAGGTAAGGTGTCGTTGTTCATCAGAGTCAACAATTTCAGCTCCGAATCTTGAAGATTTCAACTCTGGTGTGTCTCTAATTAATTCCCCTGTCTCCTAGCACATGTAGGGAGTCTCCATAGTTTGCAAACATCCAAGAAAAACATAGAAAACATGGATTAACCTGTAGACTTCAGATCCAACCTTAGTTAGAGAAGCTCTTGCTTCTCACTTACCTTTTCTTAGATAGTTTAGGCTTTAACACTTGTAATTCAAGTTTTAGAATGTATTTTAAGTTGTTGTTTATTGGAGATTGAAGCTAAGATATATGTCTGAGTTTCTAAATCATCATAGGGGGTTTTCTAACTTAGATCCTTACTTATATTCTCTTCTTTTTGGAATTAATCAAAGTTCATGTTCTTATGTGTATTTTCTTGAATGTTCTTTGATTTTCTTGCTAGATCTTATGGAATTCGAGGTTGTGTTGATATTCATATCAAGTTAAGAAGTTCAAGACTTGTCTTGAAGCTTTCTAAACATGTTTTTATCTTCTAAATTACTTATTTCGGCTTATATTTGTAGATTTATCAAAGTATGTGGCTTAAGATGGATGTTATGTTTTCTTTGATGATTGTGAGTGCTTAAATCTATTTTCCAGCTTTGGATTTATGTTTTAATGTTTTAAGAGAGTCTGAATGCATGTAATAAGGTTTGATTTATTTATTGAAGCTCTTAAAATTCTGATTTTGGCCTCATCAACTAAGATTAGAATGAAAGATAATCTAGGATCCGAGAAATCTACCTAGATTGTTGGAAAGATCAATAAATAACATAAATCAATCAATGCATGACCAAACTTTGATTATTTGTGAGAGTTAGAGGTATGAGATTAAAATTCCAAAACTCACCTTCTTGAAATTAAAGCCCATCGGCTAGATTTCAAGCATAACAAAACTTTAAACTTAGTTAAATGGAGAAAAGGCATAAGCCTTAACCATAGCTTTGTCTTGAATTTGTGAAGGAATTCTAATCGGCCTTTGAATGTGTATTTAAGCTCATTTAAATCATTAATCACTTATCCAGAGCTAGATTCCACAAGTTTATCATTTTCAAAAATTTCATAAATAATTTTATAATTCAAAATAGTAAAGGTTTGAAGCATAATTAAGATAGTTCATTAATTTTATTTTTTCGTCTTTTAATCAATTAATTTACAATTTCCAAGATAATTATAATCTAATTAATCTAGTATTTAACATTAAAAGTCCCATATATTTTTCTCTGTGGGTTTGACACTCGTAGTCTGAAAATTACTCCACTTTATTACTTGTTCGATAGGTGCACTTGCCTTTCGTCACATTGGTTTTCACTTAATATCGTTTTGGCTTTTAAAGTAAAATTGGTTTAAAGAACTCTCATTTTTAATAATTCAACCAACAAACAACACAATCTAGAACTCAAGAAAAAAACTAACAAAAATAGAAAGATAAGGTTAGGGTGCCTACAAAAAGTGCATAGTTAAGGTCATAAGCTTGACCCCTACTATGTACATCATCCATTGCCAAATAGATATTTAAGCTCGAAAGGAAACATGCGCAAACTCATCGATGAGCCTGGAGCATCTTTCTTTGAAATGGACTAAAAAAGAGATGGATGTACCATAATGTTGAAGAGGTGGAACTGAACTACTTCTTCGTTGAACCCTAATGTCCACTCTCTACTATGAACATCTCCCTTCTCACAGGATGGTCTCTATAGTAGTGTAGGCAATGGTATTAGAGACGCTTCATCCTGCTCTTCACCTTCAGGCTTCAACTTTCCTAGCCACAACTCCTTCAAGCATCCAGCATGCATTAACTCCTTTCTTTCTTGATCCTTATGTCTCTCTTGCTTGCTCTTCTTCTCTTTTTTTTGCTCCTCCTTCTATTTTTCTTCTTCTTCTTCCACCTTTAACCTACTAGGAAAAGGAATAGAAATGAGGTTAATAACACTAAAAGAAGTACTACGTACCTTAGGAGATGTTTCCCCCTCTTTCTATTCCAAGATCATCTCCTTTTCCTTAATATACTCCTTTTGCTCTTGCTATTTTCCACCCTCTTGGGAAAGTGCACACATCATCTCCCCATGGTCTTCCTCTAGTTGGCTAGGAGTACTTATAGAGACCTAGATTTCTACGCACGCTATCACTTTAACCAATTGGCTAACTTGATCTTCCAAGTCCTTTAACCCACTCCTTGTTTCCTGCTAGAATTGAAAAGTGCTCATAGTCAAGCTCTTTACGATCTCTTCCAACGGCATCCCATCAACTTGTGATGCCGATGATGAAGGTGAAGGCATCAACAAATAATTTGGCTGACTTTAATAGCATGGTGGTAAAAAACTATATTTATATTGGTTGTTTCCATCTAAAAAGTAAGAATGATACTCCCACTCTAAAATGGAAGAGGAAGAATCATACTATCCTTATTGGCCTTCTTACAATAGCTATGAACAAAAGACAAAAACTTAGATAAACCTATACTAAAACATAACTATCAACTTCCCCACACTAAAATCTTTGCTTGCCCTCAAGCAAATAAAAAAAATCATTCAATTCTATCACTTGATTTTCATAAAGAATAAAGCATGCAATCCCTCAAATTTTGGCCAACTCAAATGTCAAGCTACTACACATGTCATGACTACTTTTCATTAATGCCCATAAGTAAACTCAACTTATGAAACCATTTTGCAAAGATAAGTATAAATGAAAAAATGGATATTCCTCACGGTTTTCACTCATTTCTCTTAAGTTTTTGATAGGTAGTGTTTCTCTCAAACTTCCTATAGGAAACCACACTATCATAGGCTTGTTAATACATCAATCCACCTCTACAATGATTACATGCTAAGATAGATCAAAAGGACTTTGTTTTGGGTTGTAATGGGGTTAGGGTTACGGTGTGTCAAAAAGGGGAAAAGGATTCATCACAAGCATTCATAAAGTGTCAATTGCAAAAAGGGATAACAAAATAGATTTTTTAGATACTCAATTGTATATATAACTAACTACTAATACTTTAACAATTTTAAAAGGACCACTCCATCTAGATTTTAACTTTCCTAGAGATAATCGTAATCTGGAATTGAAGAGTATTACTAAATCCCCAACTTGGAATTCCTTCTTCTTAATATATGCATCATGTCATTTCTTAACCCTTTTCTTATACAACATAGAATTCTCATATAAATTAAACCTTAATTCCTCTAATTCATTAAGTTGTAGAAGTTTCTTTCACCAACTAATTTCCAACCCAAATATAACTTTTTGATTGCCCAATAGGCCCTATGTTCCAATTAAAAAGGTAAATGACATGCTTTATTGTAAACAAGTAGGCAAGGAGTCTTAAAAGCTATCAAGTACGCCCAAAATGTATCATCTAACTTAAACACCCAAT
>JAOXYD010014443.1:0-14967 GCA_028565735.1 Pinacopodium congolense
GAGAGAGGACGTAGTCTATCTTTGGGGTAGGCGAACCTCTATAAATCCTTGTGTTCATCTCTTCCCTTATCTCCTTTTATATTTGTGCATTGTGTTTGTGTTAATTATTGATTTAAGTTGCTTGAGATTGGTATAAGAATTGACATTCCATTTAAGTTGAATTTTGGGTAAGAATTTCATATTGCTTAAATTGGCCTTAGGTGTTTAAAGTGTTTTAATTCCGCAATAAATTTTTAAATACCCAATTCACCCCCCTCTTGGGTGCCATAGGGCTAACATATCTCTTAAACACTTTTTCAAGTCCGTCTTTTCAAAATATTGAACATAATAAAATCATTAGTAACAAGATTACTTTGTCATTATTAAAACCTAGGTAGAATATCCCTTGGTTTAATAATTTCCTTTTTCAATGTTACATTCAATTCTATCAAATTTTGCACATTATCATTATCTACACTTTTAGAATCTATAATGTTATGTAAGTTTTTTTTTTTCAATTTCTCAATTTCTAATTTGTATGTTTATAAAAATTTCAATGTTTCCTTATACTTGGAAGATAATTTTTTATATATCAAGTTCATAAATTCTGAACACTCAACCAATTCTTCATAAGTGAGATCATCATCATAATAATTCTCATCATAAGAGTTAGAACAAGAAGGTATCTTATCATTTTCCATTAAACAAATGTGGGCTAGTTCTTCCTCGCTATTTGATTCAGTTGAATAATCCCATATGATTGCTTTCAAAGCTTTCGTTTTCTTACTTTTTCTCTTTTCCTTTTGTCATTTCTTACATACTTTTCACGATTTTTTTAGGAGAGGGCATTAGAATCTTATATGACTGGGTTCCCTACACTCAAACAAAAGTGATGTTAGTTAATTTTATCCTTAGATCCATATTTTCCTTCCTTGGAATCCCTCTTCTTTGAAAATTTCATCTTCTTTAAAAACCTCTTGAACTTCCTTGTGAGTAAGGAAATTTGTTCCTAATCATTATCACTTTTTAAATTTTTATCATCATTTAACTCTTTTTTTTAAAACCTTGAAAGCCATTTTTGTGTGTGTGCATAATCTCCTCTTCTTATGTCTCTTTGATCCTCATCTTATACATAAGAAGGGGTCTTATTAACTGTTTCAAGGGTAATTGGCTTAAATCTTTTAATTTTTTTATTATCATCACCTTGGGCCCTCATGAATTTAGTAGAGACCTTAGAATTTTTCTCAATGTTAGTGTAGATCTTACCTAAACATTTAATAGCATTAGAGCATTAATAATATTAATAAACCTAATATACATGAAAGAAATGCTCTCACCATTTCTTTTACTTGATTTATACCCTTATGTTTGACTTCTAACGTATGCCAAATTTCATATACAGATTTACATATAAAGACCCTATTAGATTCATTCCTACCTAATGCATAAAACAAGATATGTACAGCCTTACTATTCAAGGATATTAATTTCTTGTCATGACTATCGCAATCTTCCTTTAATTTAAGTATCTTTTGATTTCTTACGATTTTTGTGGGAATGTAAGATCTATTTGAAATAATTTATCATAAATTTACATTTTCACTTACTAAGAAAAAACTTCATTATAGTATTTTAATATAAGTAAACATTATCATTAAAAAGTGGATATTTACTAATATTTTGCCCCTCTTAACTAGAAGAAGAGATTAATATATTCAAGTATGTCATTTTTTAATCTTTTTAATTAAATTTCATTAAAAATATATATCTTATGTCAGTCCTAACTCTGACACTAGTTATTTATCCCTATGACAACTAAGGTTGATGATTTGGATGTAATAGAAATTTTCTAAGTTCTTATTATTCTAAAATTCACTTAAAAAATTTTAATACTGAAAAATTATAAAGTAAATTACATCTTACTCCCTGTAGTTTGGTCAAATTTTATTTCACCCTATATACTTTAGAAATGTCACCACACCCCTTAAACTTTTAAAGAACTTTCATCGTACCCTATGTTGTTAAATTTTTCCTAGTCACTAACAGATTATTGATATGGCATCTAACATGGCAAGTGACATAGAAGAGACACCGACATGGCAAGTGACGTGGTAGGTGATTGGATTGTGTGATATGGCATATGACATAGCAAAGGGATGTAATGAAATTCCTCAAAGTCCAGGGGAGTGTGAGTGACATTTTCAAAGTTAAAGAGATTGAAATGAAATTTGGCCAAATTATAAACGACATAGTGTAATTTATTCTATTTTTTAAAAATTTATATTTATATTCGTAATATTTATATTTAAAATTATCTTGGAATTAAAATTTGAAAACTTTGAATAATTAAAAAATCATTTCCATAATATATATTTCAAAATTTCTACTTCACTATATATATGAATTTATAAATAATTAACTAATAATCCTTTTTAGATATTTTTAACTTTAGTAATCCCATTTTAATTTGATTTAAACACCTAAAAAAGAAGAGAAAGAATAAAAGTTCTATTAGAAAAAGAGGAAATTATTTTTATCTGTATACTTAAAATAACATGAAATTATGCATAAATAAAATGAGAAAAGGTCAATTTTTAGGAAAAAATCAATTAAAAACAAAATTAATTTATTTTTATATATCTGTCATATCTTTAACATTCAAATTTATTATGCTCAAGTGATCATGGTAGAAAGTATATGATAAAACATCAATTTAATGCACGTAAAATTGTTTTATAGTAACTATAACTGAAATCTAAATGTTGCTAGTTGTAAAGGATCATATATATCCACTACAAACAATATCAATAGAAATTTCAAAAGATATCATATTTGAATGTTTTAAAATTATAGAAAATTTTAAACATTTAATAATATTTATATAAAATAATCTAATGTATAAAAGAATAGTTTTAAAATTGATAACATTTAAATTTTTTAAAAATTGATTAAAATCTAAAAACTATATTAAATTATAAAATTATATTAAAAATCTAAAATTAAATATAGGAATTCACATATACTATTTTTATAAGTAGGTTCGCATTTATTATTGTTATTATTATTATATCATAATTTTATTAAAAATTTGTATATCAATAACGAACAAAATTAGATTTCTATTAAATTTACAATATTTTTAAATTTTTTACAAAAGTTAAAAAAATTATGCTAAAAAATAAAGCCTTCAACTAATTTAAAATAAATAAAATTATTTTATCATTAAAATTTAAAAACTTAAATAATTAATTAAGTAAAATCACTTATATAAATTACTAAATAAATTAGTAAAAATAAAAATAAAAATAATTATAATAAAAATAAAATTTATTATATATACCTAAAAAATTATCACATATTAAAAGTACATGCAAATGAATTTTAAAAGAAAGAAAATAGCTTACTAAAGTTTTAAAAAACTAAAAATATTATTAATTGATTATTTTTGAATTTATATGTATAAAGAAGTAAAAATATTAAAATATATCTCATTGAAATGATTTTTTTAATTATTTAAATTTATGAAAATATTTTCCCAAAATTATTTTTGTTGAATTAAGAAGGTTTCAATCATATGTTTTGATGATAACAACACATTATTATTACTAATGTTTGAGTTTTGGTGCATTAGAAAGATAGGTTAATATAAAATTGCTCTTGATTTATATCTTCTGTGTGGTGCATTAAAATTGCTTTTATTATTGTGATATGTTCCTAAGTGATTAATTAAGGTTCCATAGGTTTATTACATTTAGTTTAGAATTGGTTAGTTAAATTCATGTGTTTTATAGGTTGAAACATATAACTTGCATATTTTGACAAATTACATGTTTGAGTGTTTAATCTGATTGTTTAATGTTATAATCACGGTTTTATTGTTTCAATTGAATTGTTTATAATTTATTGAGTTATAGGGAGGCTTGCCATAATTTTTTTTTACCTCTTAAAGTTTCAAAATCTTTTTTTTTATAGGTTGAGCTTTATTGATACACCATTAAAATTGTGCTTAGTTACTTTATTTTGGGGATTTGATTTGTGATGGTTGTTGATCCTTAGGCTGCTCTTTGACTTTAAAATAGATTATATAAGTTGCTCTTGACCTGTATAAAATAATATTTGAGCTGTATTGATCATTAAATGTGAATTAGATCGATTTATGCCATGTATGAGTATTAGAGATTACATAAGGCATTGGAGTTGCATTGGTTCCATTTAAACCCTTTCTTGAATTGATTTTGACCAAATTGTTGATAAGCTGTATAAGCTTGAGTTGAGGCTTTGGTAGCCTAAGTGTTGAACCAAGGGTTGGTTCCACCTTTGTTTTGATAATGACAAAGTGTTTTTACTAATATATTTGTAGAGTTTGCGGTGTTTGTTTAGTATTTGGACTGAATGTTATGAATAAGTATTTAAGTTGGTAATTTAGTAAAATTTGTATGACTTATGTAAGTTATGAAATAATGTTTTAGATAAATATTATGTAAATTGAAGTTGTATGAATTGATTAAGTATATAGATAAAGTAATGAAATTGTTTAGATTATTATATTAAGAAAATTTGGTAAACTAGATAAATTGATTGTGTTAAGTTTGTATAATTGTATAAAACGTGTTTAGATTTGATTAATATTGTTTTTCTTATATTAAAATATGTTCAATTGGGTTAAGAACGGAATGGAATTGGGTTTTGTATAAATTTATTAATGTTTGTATAAAGCCTGTAAGTTAGATTGTTGAACAAGCTCAGTAAAATCTGTATAACTGACTTGGGAAAGCAATTAAGTATACTTCTAGAGCTCAAAATGATATGAAATTTTACAAACTGTTATAACGATGTGTCAAGAAGCTACCCTCAAAATTTCACATCAATTAGATAAAGAATGAAGAAGATATGATGAAAACATAAAGTAGTACTACAAGCTATCAGCATAGCATCAGTCAACCGAATAAAGTGTAAAGGGACATTAGTCGACCAAATGAAGACATCAGTCGACTAAATAAAGTGAAGTTCAACCGAATCAAGTCATAGGTTAACTGAATGAGACCATTAGTCAATCGAATGCTGAAAACACAATGGTAACTCTGTAACGAGAAGATTGTGCAACGGATATATTAATTACATCGATCAACTGAATAAAACGAAGGTTAACTGAATCAAGCCATAGGTCGACCGAATGACAAAAATGCAATAGTAACTCTACAACGAGCAGATTGTGCAATGGATATATTAATTAATGAATAAGAATGTTGGGTAACAGCTATTTGGCTTTGTGAAGAGTATAAATAGGTGTGTTGAGTGTTAATTATGTATCCAAGGAGTGTAGAACGTGTTTATACATTATTGTTGAGTATTCTTGATAGAATATAAGCTATTGGTGAAGTTATTGTTTGGAATTTTGTGAAGGTTATTCTTGAGCCATTAAAAAAGAAGAGTGTGAGGTTCTCTTTTAACCTTAAAAAAGAGAGTGTTGTGAGGTTATTCCTAAGCCTTAGAAAAGGGAGAGTGAAAGGTTATTCTTGAGCCTGCAAAAGGATTTGTACTGTGAACTCTTGTTGATTGCAATAAGAACAAAATCTTAACAATGGTGTTAGGGACTGGATGTACGACAAGTGGATTGCGTCGAATCAAAATAAATTATTTGTGTCTCTTCTTCCCTATCTCTTTTATTTTTATGCAATTAATTTAATTGTTTAAGTTATTGTTGTTATTTAATTTGTACAATTAAATTATTAATTAGTTTCTACATTTAAATTAAAATTAAAAAAAAGACTTAGGTTGATAATATTGAAAAGAATAATTTTTCATCCCCTCTTAGGTGTCATATAGGGCCAAAAATTGGTATCAGAGTGTAGATCTCACATTTGATTAATTCTAACGAGTTAATGAGTAAAGATAGATGGCACTTAGTGTAGATATACCTCCTTTTTTTAATGGAGAAAACTTTAGAGATTGAAAATTGGAATGAAAAATCACTTTCTAAAATTAGGAAAAAGATTATTGAAAAATGATAGAATATGGTCCTTATATACCTTTGAAGCCTATAGAAAGTCTAACACTAAAAGAAGCATTAGAATTAGATGAAATCGAAAGAACTACTATTTCATTCAATTATAAAGTTTTAAATGTTTTATGTTGTGCCTTGAGTATAGAGATATTTGAAAAAGATTCATGGTGTGAAAGTGCTCAGGAAGTATGACATGCATTAGAGGAAATCTATCAAGACAAGGAAGAGGAAATCTATCAAGACAAGGAAGAGGAAAGCGAACACGAAGATGTAAACCTCCTATATTTCGTAGATGATGAGGTATGTACTTCTACAATATATTATAATGATGTACCGTCATGTTCTAAATCCTGTAATAATTATTATTAATGTGATGAAGAATACACTTATCAAGAGATATTAGAGCATATAGAAAAATTAACTAGGAGGAAAAAGAAATTACATCATAAGTATACTGAAAACTCGAAATTTCTTGATGGTTGTAAATTAGAAAATGAAATAGTTAGGAAAGAAGTTGAATCAAAGAATGATATAAAAAATGAGATGCAAAAATTAGTAAAAGAAAATATTTTGTTAAAGAAACAATTGGAATTAAAGGCGATGTTTGTTATCATAGATTAGTAAAAGAAAATGCATCACTTAGAATGGAGATAGATTCTCTTAAGGATTCACTTGATAAATTCTTTAAAGGAAATGAAAAATTAGAAAACATGTTGAATGGTCAAAAGGTTGTAAATGATAGACATGGTTTAGATTATGTAAGTGATAATGGTCCTTCTTAAAAAATGACTAAATTTGTTAAAGGAAAGAACTTAAAGGAAGAAGAACCTAGGCCATCCATTAAAAATGTTTCTAGGCCTTCATCATCTAACTCCCATCATAAGAAGAATCATTACGCATTTTTGTATGTATCAAAACCATCATATAGAAAGAATGCATGTACCTAAATATAGACATAATTTCTTTGTAAATGCACATCATCAAAATAATGCATATAGGCCTCCTACTTCATATGCACCTCATGCATTTATGAATGTTCCTAAAAATGTTTACCATGATCATCGTATGCCTTTAAATGTCTCTCATACATATTCTAGACAAGGTTTTCATCAAAGAAAAATGTTTACATCTAGACATGCATATGGGAACAATTTAAGACCTCATTATCATGATACATTTAGAAGTTTTGATGGATCTAGACCAAGACATGCTCATAAATTATGAACTCTATTATCTTGTCATTTTTGTGGTCATTTTGGGCATGTTCAACAATTCTGTTATGATCGTTTAAATGTGAATGTTTTATCAAATAGTCGCAATAGATATAAAACTAACTATCAAGTACCCAAGATGATATGGGTATAAAAATTCCGTTAAATATTTGTTTTGTAGGTACCTTCAAGAGCATAAAAGAAAATAAAAAATCTCAACTTTGTTGAACCAAGAGGTAAAGAATTCAAGTAGTAAAAATTGATGATGAACATAAAAGGGAGGTGTGCGTTGAACCTATATGTTTATGTATTACTTGATATTTTGATTCATTATGACTTAGATTATAAATTGAGTAACTGAAAATGTGTTTAATTAATTGTTTAGAGAATTGTGTATGTCTGCTTGCTGCTAACCATCGGTCAATCGATAAGGTTGGTTTAGTTGACCAAATGTGTTTCTGTGGGTATATTGGTCGACCGATATGAGTTGTTCAGCTGACCGAATGTGGTTGCAGGAAAATCGATCGACTGATATTAGTTGTCGGTCGACTGAAGGAATGAAATTCTATGATGTTAATTCCTGTCTTCTTCTGTGATTTTTGCGTATAACTTTAATATATCATTTTTTATTAAATTTAAGTTTTAAATTGTTAGAAATCTTGATTGTACTGCATGAATATAATGTTTAAATTTCTTGATTTTTTTCGAGTTTATATTGGTTAAAGAGCCTTTTTTTATATGTTTAAAATTTGCATTTTTTTTACTTAATATGTTTATTTTAAATGCTCCTTGGATGTTTAAATACTTAATGGATTATATGATTTAATTTTACAATTGTGAGAATGTTTTGAAGCTTTTGTGAACATTTTTTATAATTATGTTTATTGAAAGTTTTAATCCCTCTCATATAGTTTTAAAATTCTGCAATTGCATATTGTTTAGAGAGATTATTTTATTGAGGGGGAGCTTGAAAGTTTTGAGGATTTTGTTTTACAAAATTATCTATTTAAAAGGGTTGATGTTTTGCCTCCATACATTAGCTTAAGAAAATTTTTTTTAAAGAACATTAGTTTATTCAAAATTGTTTGGAAAGTTAAAATGTTTTAATAGAAAATGTTTCAATAAACATAAAGCTTTAAACTTTGACTTCTGACATTTTATGATTTCTTAGACATGACTTTGAACCTTTAGAAAAAAGATTATGATATTTTGAAGTATTATTCATATATTGAGGGAGAGCATGGAACTTCATCTAAATTGCATAATTGAGTATAATTTTGATAATTTCCTCTATAAGCTTTTAAAAGTCAAGTATGAATACATTTGCGATTAAATGATGATATGATTCTTCTCATGCATTTTATGTGTTGTATTGACATTTTGATTTATTAAAAAACTAGATTGCATGAATTTAGGGTGATTCGTTGATAGAGCTTTTGATTAGCTGAGACTCTTAAATTATTTTCTAACAATTGATGTCAAGTATGAAGTAATTTTAATTGGTATCTTGAACTTGTTTGCATCTTAATGTTGTTATTGATTTTTTGGAGTATTACTTGAAGAAGAAAAACATGTTTTGTTTTTAGTACTTGTTGCATCCTTTGCTTATTTTTGATGATATTAACAATTGGTATTATGGTTTTTTTTTTGATGAAATTGATCGTATCACTCATTGCTATGCATTGTCATTATTACAATTGGTATCATCATGTCATTTTTCAATAACTTATGATGTTTGTAAACAAGTGGTATCTCATCTTAAAAAATGTTTTTCAAACGACAAGAATAATCGGTATCAAGTCTTTTATTTTCCAATAACTGGCATCAAGTTTTTGTCCTTTAGCATGTGATATCATGTTTTTTAACAATTGGTATAGACATGTTTCCTCTTCGATATATTTGGTTTCAAATTTGTGATTTTTTTAGTTTAATCTCTTTTTTAACAACAATTGGTATCACCTTTTACCAACATTTGGTATTGATATTAATAACTATTTGATTGTAAAACTTTTAAATGAAGTTTGGTTGTCTTTATCCCTCTTTTGAATATGTATGTTATTGTATTTTGAAGGATATCTTGGTATGTTTTATTTAGGGGGAGCATTGAGTTGAAATCTATGTTTAGGAGAGGATTAGTATATCATATTTGTATTCTCCATGGTTATTGGTATCAAATGTTTATAAAAGGGGGAGAATGGTAGATGCCATATGTATTTGTGACTAGTTTTATATTCATATTCAAGTTTTATACCTTTTTTTAATTTGTTATATACTTTTTGATGATTACAAAAAGGGGGAGAATGATAGTAGTGATATTAGAAAGAAGTCGATATTAGAAAAAATTCGCAAGGTTTATTTGTGATGTTTGCATGTTCGAGTGGCTTGATTTGTGTGTTGCATACTTCTAATATCACATGATTTTATCATCATAAAACAAAGGGAGATTTTTGAACCAAGGGTTGGTTCCACCTTTGTTTTGATGATGAAAAGGTATCTGGAGTATATTTGATGGATGAGAAAAGTTTTTAAGTCATGGAATAATGTTTTGAATAAAGATTATGTAAATTTAAGTTGTATGAATTGATTGAGTATGTAGATAAAGTGAATGAAATTGTTTAGATTATTGTGTTAACAAAATTTGGTAAACTAGATGAATTGATTGTATTAAGATTGTATAATTGTGTAAAATGTGTTAAGATTTGATTAGTATTGTTTTATTTGTATTAAAATATGTTGAATTGGGTTAAGAACTGAATGGATTGAATTGGGTTAAGAACTGAATGGATTGAATTGGGTTAAGAACTGAATGGAATTGGTTTTTGCATTGATTGATTAATGTTTGTATAAAGTCTGGAAGTTAGATTGTTGAACAAGCTTAGTTGAACTCTAAAATCTATATAACCAACTTGGGAAAGAATGTAAGTATATTTTTAGAGTTTTAAATGCTATGAAATTTTATAGGACGTTGTAACAATATGTCAAGAAGCTACCCTCCAAATTTCACATTAATTGGATGAAGAACGCAGAAGATATGATGAAAACATCGAGTGGTACTACAAGTTATTAGCATAGGCATCGGTCGAACGAATGAGGTGTACAAGGACATCGGTCGACCGAATGAAGACATCATTCGAATAAATAAAGTGAAGGTCAACCAAATCAAGCCATAGGTCGATCGAATGACCATCGGTAGACCGAATGATGAAACCGCAATGATAACTCTGCAACGGACAGATTGTGCAACATAATAGCTACTTGGCTTTGTGAAGAGTATACATAAGTGTGTTGAGTGCTGTTTATGTATCCAAGAGGTGTAAAAAGTGTTTATACATTATTATTGAGTATTCTTGAGAATATATGAGCTATTGGTGAAGTTATTATTGGAAATTTTGTGAAGGTTATTCTTGAGCCATTGAAAAAGAAGAGTGTGAGGTTCTCCTTTAGCCTTAGAAAAGGGAGTGTTGTGAGGTTATTCCTAAGTCTTAGAAAAGGGAGAGTGAAAGGTTATTCTTGAGCCCTTAAAAAAGATTATACTTGTACTCTTATTGATTGCAATAAGAACGAAATCTCAACAGTGGTATTGGGGACTGAATATAGGGAAAGTAGATTGCGCCGAACCAGAATAAATCATTTGTGTCTCTTCTTCCCTTTCTCTTTTATTTTTATAAATTTAATTTATTATTATTATTTAATTTGTACAATTAAATTTTTGCTTAGCTTCCGCGTTTGATCAAAATTAATAATAAGACTTAGGTTGATATTGAAAAGAATTTTTAAGAATCTAATTCACTCCCCTCTTAGGTGCCACATAGGACCAACACTTAGCATGGAATTTATAAATAGGGAAAAAAAGTTAAGATGTTGTTGATTATTCAATTTAAACATGATTCACTATGATGTAGAAGAAGAGTGAAAGTAGCATGATCAATGTTGGTTGTATTAAGGGAAGTCAATAGGAGTTATAAATTGGCCATGATGACAGGGAAAAGTGTTTCAATGTGACGAGATATAAACCTCATCATTATTTTTTCACAAAAAAGTGGTTTCTACCAAGTTCTTGATGAGACTTTTTAGGGAAAATCCTTGAAAAATCTAGTATTTCTACAGTTAAAATAATTGAAGAATGTAGAAAGAAGATGAATATATTTGTTAAGTACAGCATGTCTAAAGTATCAAAAAAGAGATTAAGAAAGCAGGGAGTAATAGACTTCATGAATTATTTGAACTTAATGCCAACCAAAAGGGGGTTGAATTAGGTGAATAATAACCATAAGCCCCAATTAAACAAAAAGAAAATTTGATAAAGAATTTTATGATAAAAAGGACCTTGCTTACTCAAAACAATATTCTAAGGCTAAAAAACTCACGATTAGTGGATGAATATAAGAAAAGCTATGAATTCTTATTGTTTGTTTATGCTTATAACAATTATAAACCATTTATTTATGTTTGTAACAACTATAAACCATTTATTTATGTCCTTGGTAGTCTTAAAATATCATTGAAGTAGTGAATTAGCCATTAAACACACCTTATTAGCTATTAGAGATAAAATTCATTAAAAAAAAGACTAGCCTTTATTGATCAACTACTCTAGTGTATTGGTAGACTATTATGCTATATGATTGACTACTATATTAATCAATATCATATTACAAACTCATAGTACAAAAATGCAAGATTTTTAACCATATTGGATGAATGACTAATGTGATGCACTAGGTGACCAATGCATTGACCAAACTAACATATAAACTCACAATATAAAATTTTTAACTCTGTTAAGATATTGGTTGAACACACTTTTATATTAGTTAACCAATACCCATAAAACATTGCATTGGTCAATCACTAAGCTAAATTGGCTTACTAATGTATATGAAAATATTTTTTGAACATTTTTCTAAATTTTCCAAGCTTTCAAACCTATTCTTTTAATACATAATTGATATAGTCACATTTCAAAATATTTCACAAAATCATTTTGAAAATTTAAATACTTTTTTTAAAATTAAAATCTTAATTTACTTTGACACCTGAAATGATTTATGCATTAGGTTAAGATGATGAAATGCATAAGCATTATGAACTTTAATGTATTGAAATGACTAAGTAAAAAATTATAGTAATCAACTTATTAAATCTTAAGTTTCTTTGGTCTTGGTTTCATCATTCATTAGTAAATATGATCTTCACATTTCCTTTTATAATTTCATTTATTATACCTTTGACTCCAATGTGTAACCTTATATAACTTTCATATTGCTATCTTTTTAAGTTATTAAGAAGACATTATTAATAGTAATTATCTTTTATTATCATCAAAGCATAAATTGGAACCTCTTTAGTATAACATGAATGAATAGTCCAAGCTATATGGGTAGGTATATGAATTGAAATTAAGCAATATTAGATCCACGGTGGAGTTACAACTGTCAAGGAATCTAGAAACTTCTTTGATATATGTAAACAAAATTTCATTTCATATAATGAAATATAATATACAAGATTCATTTCATATTTAATTTCTTTTTTTAGTTCAAAAGGTTATTTGTTTCAAAGTTACGAAAAGAAGATGGAGGACTTTGAGGCCACTATTTAAGACAAATGATTACTTCTTAAAGACAAAGTTCAAAGGTCTATTGCTTAATGTAGTTAAGAGGAATGAGGATGGAGGGATGTATCCATTTCCATGAGCTATTATGAAGATGGAAAACATGGACTCATGGATTTGGTCTATGAATCTCCTTACATCTAACTTATAATTTGAGGACGGAGAATGACTTATAGTAATATCTAATTTACAAAAGTTAACATATACTTTAACTTAATTTTTAGACTCAATTTATTTTAAATATTTTTAGGACTAATCAGAATTTTATATTTGGAATTACCAAGTTTCATATATCAAATGCTTGGAGGAAACATTTATCGAACTTAATATAAGAACTAGAGTGGAAAGAACTAAAAAAGGTAGTTATGAACATGTGCACGTTCCTCTTATGTAGAAAATAAGAAGCTTAAGAAAATTAAACTTGGATGGCTACAACCTTGCTTGAATATCCTAAAAAGAAGTGGTTAAGGTTTTATCAATCATTTGACTCTAAATGCTTGGTATTTGACAGTAATATAAGTGAGGCATTTAGTGGATGGATCTTATCTACTGACAATAGATCAACAATTAGTGTGTTCGAAATAATAAGAAATACGGTGATGAAGAGGGATAGGTAAGAGAAAATATGTGTATGATGAAATAAAAATGCACTAGTAGTTGCGAAGTAAATGGAGAAAAAAGAAGATTTAATGCAATGGAGAAAGTTTGGAATAGAGATGGGGATATGATGTTTCAAAGGGGGATCAAAAGGACATTATTAAGATTGGTATAGAACAAGCATTTAGTTATGAGGCATGAATCTATATGGCTTCTTTTATAGACATGATATATGTAAGATCCATCTCTTTAAGCAAATGGTATAGGTATTTATAAATTATTTATATAAGAAAGATTGATTGCTATTATGTATTATCATATGTTTTAGATTAAAATGGGGTGCCATGTTTTGACTCATAAATGATTATTAACGAGTATATCCAATAAAAAAGAGTCATGTTAGTGACACCCAAAAGAAAGAAGAAAAGACAAAAATAATCTAAAGAATCCGAACAAGTAGTTTTCTCGAAAGGGTTAAGTGTAAAAATGAAAAAAAAAAGGCTACTCTAGTCATAACTTAAGAAAGATATAGCAAGTAAGGCCCAAGAATACCTATTAAGACATCTACTAATGTGAGGCATTTCTCAAAATATTAATTTTAAAAATTTGTATATAAATACAAAGTGAGTGACTAATATTTTTGTATATTCTATTCAAGTTTATGACTTTGATCATTTTATAAGTCTACAAGATAATGCTAAGGTATGTTCACAGGTATATAAAATGGAATATTTGCATTAATTTTTTTTAATTTTTAATTTTTAATTAATTATTTAGTTATTAAGGTATATGTTTGATTAAGGTCTGTGATTGGTGAACTTTCATTTAAGTAAAGTTTCTTCTTATTAATACATATTAATGGTGCCAACAATGGACAATATATTGTTATACTTAGTTAAAAAAGCAATAAATTGGATTCCATCTATAAGATCAGATCATAAAATTGCTAAACAAATCTATATAATTAACTAATTACATGATTGTTAGCAAGTTGATAGCTTTACAAATGCCATTAAAAGGAATTATAGAGCTGTTAATTCTCATAAATTAAAGTTATCTTTTGAACAAAAAAGCCTAAGTTTCAAAGGACAATCAAACATAACTTCACAACAATTACAAGATAATGTGAAGAAGAGGATTACATTATTTGCAAGAAACCACAATCATTACAAGAGTAACTTTTACAACCTAGTGCCCATCAAGTATGTAATGTGGCATATAATCATCCATAATAAATGTGGTTACATGAAATTTTTATAAATTGAATTTCATATATTGTAAGGAAAATTTTCAACAAATTGAACTAATTCCCTTTCAAATATCATTTTAAAAATAAATATACATGAATTTAAAGCTATATACATTTTGACTCACAATATATATTTATACGAAAATTATTCAAATGCAATTACTTGACTATAACATTTTCTTTTCATACATTACAAGATGCATTTGCTTTCTAATAGCCCCTTAATTATACATCTTCTTGGTATAACTTCATAATAATTATCTTAGGATTGAGAGGTAATTCTATGTGATTTGGGTGTATAGACTTAGAACAG